>VYXB01004835.1:1005-16389 GCA_013397135.1 Pachyramphus minor | reverse complement strand
CTTTCCCCCAACCAGACACCAGCTTGATGTGCTTCTAGTCTTGCCCCATCCTCCAAAAAGCAATCCCACCATCCTGCTCTGTGCCCCCTCACTCAGTACCTACACCAGGAAGTGTGCAGAGCCTGCTGTGCCCTGGTTGTGGGCAACAACAGGGCTTTTGCATGACATGGGCTTCAGCCCCAGGCAGCAGAAGACCCCAACCTTGCCTCTCTGCCTGAGCTCTCCCAAGGTAGGTCAGCACGGCTGATGCCAGCAGAGGGATCCAGAACCCACTCAGAATGATGGCAAAAAGTCCCGTGGTCTCTGCCACCCACCCACCTGCACAGATGACACTGGCATCCTCCACGTGCCCACAGTTGTGCACTCCCCAGCCGCTGTGCCTGCACATCTGGAGGGAGGGCTCGTCCCCACGGCACTGCACGTCGTCCAGGAAGATGCGCCCCGAGCCCAGGCCAAAGTGGGCAGTCTCCAGGGCAGCTACGGCCTCCCCACAGCCCAGCTGCCGACACACCACCTGGGCATCCCGCAGGTCCCACTGGTCATCACACACCGTGCCCCACGTGCTGCCGTCGTACAGCTCCACGCGGCCCTCGCAGCCGTTCCTGCCGCCCCACAGACGCAGGCTGGCACCTGGCACGGGGAACAGGCCACGGCTGAGGGTCACTCCAGCCTGGTATCCACAGCCCCCACCTCCCCAACTCTCTTGGACATTGTGCCCCAGTGACCTTGACTTGGGCTGGTTCAGTCCCAAAGGGTCCAAGGCAGGACAAGGAAGAAGGAAAGACCCCTTGGTGTGCAGATGGCAGATTTGCCCTGTCCAGAGACCTGCTGCTGGGGGCCTGAGGGAGCTTCCTGAGGGCAGAGGTCATCAAGACACTGGGATATTTGCAGAAAAGCCCTTTGCAACCTTGAGATTCACCCATCCCTGAGGGGGACAACTCAGGCCCCCTGGAATTTCAAGGAGCAGAGGAGATTTCAAGGGCAGAGGACACCAGCAGTCATGCACTGAGAAGGTTTAGCCAACTTTTTCCTATTCCTATAGAAACCCCTATTCCCCTCATATGCCAGTCTGGGACCCACTGCAAAGCAGAACCTAAGGTGGGTGAGCAGGAATTACCTGTTGTGTACGGCCATTGAGCAGGAGGGGTTGGACGGGTAGCTGCAAGAAAGAAGAGGCAGTGAATGAAAGGGCAGAGATGCAGCTGGCTTGTGGTAGTGGATTGACATGGATGTGGACATGGTCATGGACATGGACATAAAAACCAGGGTGGAGAACTAAATGGGGAAGAAAGCATGGGTCCTGCCTTTCCTCTAATCCAGACACCATCTGGATGTGTCTCCAGTCCTGCCCTATCCTCCCCAAAAAATTCCCACAATCCTACTCTTTGCCACTGCACTGAGTACTGACACCAGGAAGCGTGCAGAGCCTGCTGTGCCCTGGCTGTGGGTAACAACAGGGCTTTTGCATGACATGGGCTACCAGCCCCAGGCAGCAGAACCCCAGCCTCGCCTCTCTGCCTGAGCTCTCCCAAGGCAGGTCAGCACAGCTGATCCCAGCAGAGGGATCCACAACGCACTCAGAATGATGGCAAAAAGTCCCGTGGTCTCTGCCACCCACCCACCTGCACAGATGACACTGGCATCCTCCACGTGCCCACAGTTGTGCACTCCCCAGCCGCTGTGCCTGCACATCTGGAGGGAGGGCTCGTCCCCACGGCACTGCACGTCGTCCAGGAAGATGCGCCCCGAGCCCAGGCCAAAGTGGGCAGTCTCCAGGGCAGCTACGGCCTCCCCACAGCCCAGCTGCCGACACACCACCTGGGCATCCCGCAGGTCCCACTGGTCATCACACACCGTGCCCCACGTGCTGCCGTCGTACAGCTCCACGCGGCCCTCGCAGCCGTTCCTGCCGCCCCACAGACGCAGGCTGGCACCTGGCACGGGGAACAGGCCACGGCTGAGGGTCACTCTTGCAAAAGAGATGAGGGTCACTAAGGAGACCAGTGAGTGAGAGTGGACAAGGTTACCTGGTGTGCTCTCCTGTGCTGTGGTAGTTATTCTCACTGTGGTGATCACCTCTGCTGAGGCGGACAAGTCTGCTGTGGAGGGCGGTGGGACTGTGGTGCTTGTCTCCAGTGCACTGTATGTCTCTGTTAAGGAGGTCATCAGTTCAGTGACAATAGACATGGCACTGGACATGACAAGCAGACCTGGAACACTAAGAGAGGACTCAGGAGGAGAGCCAGGAGCTCTCTCCTGCCATTCTGGAAAACTTCCTGCAGTACAATCAGGCCTGTGAAGGAAATTCAGGCACACTAAAGAAAACAGTTAGTGGCAGTGCATAGGATTACCTGCTGTGCTTTCCTCTGCTGTGGTGGTCATTGTTGCTGTGGTGGCTGTATCAAGTAGGGTGAACATCGGTGTTGAGGTACTCCCTGTCATTGTGGTGGTCATCTCTGGTGAAGGGGACATCTCTGCTGTGGGGGTTGTTAGTGGTTTGGTGGTTGCTGTCTCTAGGGTTGTCATTGGCACTGTGGTGGCCATCTCTAGGAACGACAGCTCTGCACTGGTGGCCGATGGCACCATGGTGGTCGGCTCCCCTGGGGATGTCATCATCTCTGGGAGGAGTGTTGATGCTGAGATTGTCGTCTCTTTTGGCCATGCTGTTGTTTCTGAGGATGTTGTCGTTTCCATGGATGTTGCTGTTTCCATGGATGTTGCCTCCAGTGTTGAGGTTGCTGGCATCATGAAGGTTGTTGGTGCTGTATCAGCCTCTTCTGTGAACCCAGAAGAAAACCACCCCACATGTGAGGACTGTGCTTGTGCAATGGGTACATCTGTGAGTTATCTACAAGCCCAGTTGCTTAAGGAAGAAGTGAAATCAAGGCAAATTAATCTGATGGCATACTCCATCTTGTCTGGGGTCAATGGATAGAATGGAGGTGGGAAACAACCAGTTGAAAATTTTTCTTGGAAGTGGTGTTTCCAGATGATGACAGCAGGGTAAGGTACTGGTGTGCAAATAAATGGCAAAGAGACTCAAAAAGCACTCGTGTATATAGCATTTCCTTCTAGCATGGATTCAGCCCACCAGGCTCTTACTGCCTGAGAAAATGTGGAAAACTGCAATATGTACATAAAACACCTTATGCCATGTCTCATTTCCCAATCATCTTGAGTAAATAAGATACAAATTATCTACATTATCTTAAAAAATAATCGGAAAGTAGAATGAGAAAACAGCAAGGTGACAGACTATTCAAAATGGATGGATATTTGTAAAGGGAATAGGTACTAATGGACCAAAACTTGAAAGAAAACTTGAAAAATATGGAAAAAATGCAAAGTGAATTGTCAGCTATAACAGTTTGGGTTGTGACTGTAAAATTATTATTGCCCATAAGGAATGCATTAAGAGTTCACCTAACCCCATTCCTCCCTGATAAACCAGATAGGATATCAGACATAACTTGTTTCCTTATTGCCTCTGCAGGGTGATTAGATGGAATTAATATTTGGCATATTGCAATACATATCTGATCCTTGGGGTTTTAAATTGCTTTGTATGGATGAGTAAGCACAGTTTGTACATCACCCTAGTGAGAAACCCTGAGTCCATGCTGGCTCTGCAGGGTTAGCGGGGTGAAAACAGGGTTGTTGGAAGATCAGTGTGCTACATGTGAACAGGCCTTTTCAGAGAGATTGTGCCCTTCCACAGATAGAGAATTCTTCATAATAAAGCAGAAAAAAAAGGTCAGACCTATATCTAGTATAGCTTTTAGTCTTGAATGAATGAAATGTTATCTAGTAGGAGAGAATGTCTGCACACCCTCATGCTGGCACATACAGATCGAGTGCAATTTATAGCAAAATTGTTTAGAAAAGGAAAACTTGACAGCACCTGAACAGACAACACCAGCATCTTCATAGTGGGCACAGTTGTGTATCCTCCATCCAGAGTGATTGCAACGCAGCAGGGACATCTCCTCTCCACTGCACCTCACATTGTCCAGCAGGATGCTGCCGGAGCCTTGCCCAAAGTATGCACTTCCTAGAGCTGCAATGGCCTTGCCACATCCCAGCTGCCTGCACACAACCTGGGCATCAGCAAGGTCCCAGAAATCATCACAAACTGTCCCCGACTGTCCTCTGTAGTAGATCTCAACGCGACCTTCGCATCGGTGCCTTCCATTCACCAGCTGGACATAGGGCGCTTTGGGAGAGAGGGAATCGAGCACAAAACAGTCAGACAAATAAGCTGGAAGTGATTTCAAGGAGTATTCTGTCCTCTTGCCCTATTGTCCCTAGAATGTGCTTGCCCAGCCCAATATTAAGTGCCTGTAAGCACAGAGGTTTGTCCACACTTTTTTTATTTCCTCTCTTCCAGATCTCAAAATCAGCTGTGTATATTTTATGTAAGATTCCTACAGTAAAGACAGACAGCAGGCTAAGCAAATGCCATTTAATCAAGAAAGGAAATCCTTTACTAGTAAGTAAATTATAATAGGAAAGCAAAAGAGAGAAAACTAATTTTAGTTTCTCAGTAAAAGCTAAGTAAACCTGTATTAAGAAAATAGCACTAAATTTTGCTCATTTTGTAAACAGGAAGAAAATATCATGTTTTAAGAATACACTTTATGTTTATGTATTACTTTTATTCACTGCTGTCAAAATGTCTTACGGTAAAGAACGGACATTGCTATTTGCATTGAATCCCGCTGGAATTTAGGATGCAGAGCCTGGTTTTCCTGCCCTCAGCCTGGATCTTACAAGCAGCATGTATGTGTAGCTCTTCAGTGTGGCATCAAATCCAAATCTTATTGTTTTTAAGAGTAATTTTACTGGAAGAATTCCACCAAATGTTCTACAGAATGGACAACGGTCTCAACAGGATGATAAAGATTTCAATAGGAATTCAGTGGCTTTATTTCTTATATACAATTGAATTGTATATTTTTTCTTTATTTCTTGTATACAATTAAATATTTCTTATGTACAATTGAAGTGCAATCATATTATTTAAATAAAGAAATAACCTATCATATATACATCTGATTACTGCATTCATTCAGGTAAAACACATCTGCTTTTCAGTTTGGGTTGGCTTGTTTAGAGGTTCTGCTGTGAACAGCATGAAAATCCTTATTTTAGAGAATCATTTTTGATGAAGACATTTATTAAAGCCTTTACCACCAAGTGTAAGTGAGCAAACAAATGTAGTAACTTAAGATTTGCGGTATTTACACTTTGGAATGTTATCCTTTGCTTTTCTGCCAAATGCATATTTGCCCTGTTATTAAACACTAAGTCATCCAAAGCAAAGCAAATCTCAGGAGTTAACAGCTCTAGGATTTCTTCACTGCATCTAATTCTTTGTTATTGGACTGGAAGTACAGTCAAGATGGTGGCCAAACTATATTTGTCCTGATTTGCATGCATTTCAAAGGGAGAAGCTACAAAAGTGCCCCTTGACTTATATCTGACTTGTTTCTTCAAATATCTACTTGAACTTGCACATTTTTGAACCCCGCTCATGGGAGTTTTGAGAGGTGACACAGGAAACCTGGCAAAAAGTCAGCGTGGGATTAGGAAATTAAAGCTGATCTAAACCAGGTTTATTTGCTTTCATTCAAGGTCTGTCATCACTGTGAGAGCACAGCCATCAGCTGAGGATGCAGTGAGAGAGATTGAGTCCCACCTCACACTTCAAAAGTATCAAAAAGACAAAAGCCTGTGATCATACAGCAGATACTCTGCTCCAGGAGACAGAGGTAGAGAGCAGAGAGAAGAAGTAGAGCAGCCAAAGAGAGATGGTTCACCAGCAGGCAAGCAGAGAACAGATGGAGAAAACTGGATGAGGTGGATGATGGCAATATAAATTCTCATCATGATGCTTAAATAACTGGTTAGGAAAATCATCAGCAATTATTCTAAGACATACACAAAGCTATTTAGCTCAAAAAAGTCACCCAAGTCGCTTAGGAGATAGAAACCACTCACGTAAGAAAGAATTCAATGACCATAAAAAAGTTGAACTAAAAACATTTCCTCATTTTCATTATTTTTAGATGTCCATCATTTACCCACAGTGCTAGAGTAAGAAAACTTTACTTCTTGTTATATTTCATTAAATTTTAAGAACCAAGTAATGCAAAGAATGTTAAATACATAGCATATGTATGCATGCATATACTATGGAATAAATATACATTGAAAATCAATAAATAAATAACTATTTCCATTATTCTTAGGTCGGATTTCTGGAGCTGGAGGAATGACCTGTTCATTCACACACTCACAGACACAAGTGATGCAAGACACTAAGATGGGTACGACCCTGTGACAGCAAAACGAACTCTACTCAGTGGTTCAAAACATTCTTAGCATTCTCTCTGGTGATCAGTTCATCATTTTAGTAGAACAAAACCGTGCTCTCTCTTTCCCCTAATTCTTGCTTTAGTCTTTTTCCCAAACTGATACAAACGTGAATCTAAATTCTGTTCGCGGAATCAACAGAGAGGCTCCAAACATTAAATTTTTTTATGCATCCTGGAACAAGTCTAAGTGGTTTTTTTACCTGTTTTGGCCTCCAGAAGTGCTGGACCCAACAGGAGTAGCCATGTCAAAATCATAGTGGTACCCATCTTACCAAGTGTTATTGATAGAAAGGACCTCAGAATATATAGTCTCTATTTCTGAAGGGGAGTGGCTCTACAGGTTTCTTTCTCTACAGGAGAACAATAAAACAACCACAGTCCTCTGATCTGAAACAAACATATGTTTGATTTGTTATTTAATATTTTGTAACTTCCTGGGTTTTGCAAAAAGATAACATCTCAAGGGTAACATTTTCCATTGCCTGGAAGGAAATATTTGTGCTACCATAGGTTTCACAATCAGCTCATTGTACAAAAAAAAAAAAAAGAATGAGCTCCAATCGAAAGATACCTTTCAATTCCAGCTGATGAATCTCAGTATTCTTATTTCATGGGGAGATTCCTTGGCAGTTATCAGGATGGTAGCAGAATCTTGAAACCCAAATGGGCTTCTTCCAGCAAAACAGTAAAAGAGACTTGCCAACTAGTATGGTAAGTCTTCCTGGGGAGTCAAGAAGGTCCTCAAGCTTCAGCATACTTTAAATAAAATAAGATTAGACCTGGTTGAAGTGTCACTGGGGAGTCTTTGAAGAACCTTGCAATTGAAGTCAACACCTCCGCTCCCACGATGAATCCATTCTTTTTTGGCACATTCAAAGTCAAAGTTTGCTGAGAGGCTGTTAGATTGGAGAAAAGTGTCAGAGAATCAGGACCATTTGTGCAAACACTGTAGAAAAGTGAGTGGATTTCATGCATAGTTAAGAAAATTACATAGCTTGCAACTTAATTTTATTCTAAATCTTCCTTTGATACTTTGAACCAAAAAATAAGCGGGAAAATGTTCAGATTTCTATTAAGAAAATTTCTTAATGTGTTCCTTGTTTAATTTTTCATGGTGACAGTTACAGCTGTGTCATTCTTTGAAGAATGAATCCAAAGTTTTCCACAACATGAAATAATGCTAAATTCTCATTCACCACTCTCTTGCCAGAGTGATTATTTTCCTCTCTTTCTGTGTCTTAACAATTTTACAAGAAAAAGCTGATGAACATCCTTACCCTGAAGAGCCAGAATGTTGTTCTCCGTATCATTCCTACCTCTACAGCCATCATGCCTTGGATGGAATTATTCCAAATTAAAATTTCTGCCACATACAAATTTATTGCCTCCAGGGACAGTCATCAAGGACGAAAGCTGAAGCCCAAAGGAAAAAGAGAATGACCTAGAAGGCCTTTCCACAAAGGCCAACGTTATTGGAATGGAAGAAGGAAGTGTAAAATGCAAGAGGCCAAAGATAACCTTGGAAGCCTTGAGAGTGAACATTGAGAAGGGTAAATAGGTTTCTTCTTTATCCAAACAACCATATTTGCACATGAATGAGGATATGTACACAACACCTGGTATTCACTATTCATATTCTTCTGGTTTTGACACCTTGACAAGGAGAAGAAAATATCCAGTATATTTGACTGGCCAATCAAACACTGCAATCAGTGAAGTGAGAGTAAGTGATGGATTGCAAATCTTCTCCAAACCCCTGCAATAACTGAAAAGGGTGAGGAGGAAGGGGAACACAAAAGGGATTCCCAGGTGGTTCAAGTGCAAAAAAACATCTTAAGCTGCCCAAGTAAAAGAACAAAATTGATTAACTAATTCTTCGCTACACACTTCACTAATGAATTCCTTATTTCAAATATCTAGGCATTTCTAGGTATCTTGATTATCAGACAATCTCTGCATGTAGAAATAGATAAATGGTATGTTCCAGTTAATATTAATTAATTAATTAATGGAAATAGCATACAGCTCATGTTTTTATCCTCACCATTGGTTAGATTAGTCTCTTGCAGTAACAGACTTTTGTTCTTAAGGTCTTCTCACAGCTTGAGGTATTTCCCAGCACATCACTGTGAAGGAAGCTACACTGAGCTTTGAAAACACTTTCTCTTCTGCTGACTGAAAGTGGGGACAATTTGCAGACACACTGGGTTTGGTGAGGTCAAAATGAAAACCACTGAGAGAACAAACAAGATTAATCTGCTTTCACGTGTGACTTCAAAAAAGTACCTACACTTGAAAAAGGGTATCCACAGACTTCTGAAAAAAGGAATGATAGCGTGAATGCAGGTGTTATGATGCAATTAGGCAGTTTAATCTGATTTATTGTGTTACTTGATGACCTCTTGGGCTCCATTGCCTGTGTCATATGAGGTATGTCATTGCAAACAGATCTGCATTTGGCCAGTGGTGGGAATGCAAGTGGATCAGAACTGTCCACCACTGGATTTCTTGGTAGATTTCCTGAATGGTGGAGGACAGGAGACGGGAAGGACGGTCTGTGGCAGAGACATCATTCACCAGGCACATGTACTTTGAGCATGACCCTTTCCTTGTCATCAAATGCAGCCCTTGCTGTGCTGAGCAGATCAATGGATTCCCCTGAGTCTTGACAATCTCTGCTCTGCACAACAGGACTAGATAAAGGCAGCTCACCCTCCTGGGTTGTTCTGCCCTTCAAAGGTGGCTGTAGGCAAAGGGGAGGGGAAGATCCTCAATCCTTGTTCCTCATGTGTGGAGAATAAAAATCACATTTTCTTCGTGCTTTGCCAGTCCCTACATGTATGATCCCATCTCCAAACATGGAGAGGTGATGAGAGGCCTGCCTGGAATCATGAGGAGAAGGCAGCTTGAAGGAAGAAATGGTACAGGCTCTAATGATGATTCCTGTCAGAGCTGCCCACATCCTCCTTGTCAGGTCAGGATGTCACCCTGGAGTACAGCACTCCTTCCTTACACGTCACTACTTTGACTCTGGCTCACCTCACACTTAGCACATTATGCTGTTCCAAATGAACTTACCTCTTTCATAGCTGGCTGGAAAACAGGAAAGTCTAAAGAAGGGCATTTCTCAATCAATACCAATGACCTTTCCACCTGCATTAAGCAGCTTCTTCTGAACAAATTCTTCCTTTTTTATTGTTTTTATTTTGTTTTTGCATGGGGTTAGGACACAGATCACACTTCCTTATGGCAATTTACGTACATTTTCTCCCTCCCCCACTTCACAGGTGTGGAAATGTGTGAGAACAAGAGCAGAAATTGTTGCTTGGAAAAGTCACTTTGTCAGAAGCCACATTTTCCAGCCTGATAATGTGTTAGCCGTGAGTTCATTCACAAAAGTGCTATGTTTGCAAGTACACAAAAAAGAGTATTACTCAAAAAACCCTCTCTTTTCTTTCATGCTTTTATTACACATTTATCTAACAGATTTGATTATATTCATCCTCCATAGAAAATCTTATAAATGGCCTACATCATGTACTTGGGAAGAATCATATCCCCAAAGATGTACAGGAATACTTCCTTATGTGCATTTTTGCTTGTGGTTTATTATTGAGATTTTTTACTGCAAAGTAACATTTTTGTTTGACTACTTCACAGAGCATCTCATGGTGCTACACAGATGTTTTATCTGCATATCAACAATGGCCAAAGTTCTTTCTCAAGTCACCTGAATCAGACAGACACTCAAGCAAGAGTTTGACTGTGATGCCCTGAAATGTCCAGGATTGAAGACGCTTATTTGAATTCTGGAGTGGAAGAATCAACCTTTCTTTACACCTTAGGTATGTCTAGAATAGATTTTAAAGTCAAACTGATTTATAAATTCAGTTCATGGTAACATCAGGCATAATCTTGATACAAGACGTTCTTCTGACAACAGGATAGTGGCATAGTCAAGGAAAGCTGCCCTTCACACTGATTGCAAAACCAAACAACGAAACAGATGGCTGGCGAAAATATCCTTCCCCCTGCAAGCCCGGGTTGCCTCTCACATTATCTGATACGGGATGGGTTTCTGCAGTTTACGCTTCAAAAGAAATCCTCCCACCGTGAGAAGAGCAGCAGCTCCCATCACCACGGCGGTGACAGCCAGGGGGACGTGGGAGCTGGCAGCAGGCACTGAGCTCGGAGACTCCCTTTTTGCCTGGATGTCAGAGTCAAGCTCTGTGCACGAAAGAGAAAGAGAGAGGCTTACACTTGTTTTCCTGACCTGGTTAACCTCAAAGGTAATTAGGCAAGGAGAACTTTAATTGCAATGCTGTAATCAGAGTTAGATCCGAACCCAAATTGTTTTACTGCAAATGATCCTGTGGCCCCGCAAAATGAGTAAAGATTATGGTAAGAAATTAAAGAGTAACTGAGAGTCTGTAATGATTACACTCAAAGACCACAAGATGCCATTTTCTGACAGTGGAAAAGGGCACTGGAAAGCAACATGTCAAAGGGGACTTAGAGATTGATTGTTAATGAATGAGAGACATGTCAATCAGGCACAGCCTGCTTTGGAATATTAATATAAATGCAGTAGGGAGATGAGTTATAGCTCATCCCTCTTTCTGCAGAACTGAATCAATTGCCATTTGTCATGTGCAGAACAAAGAACGGATCTGAACTATGACAGAGAGGAAACAGCTTGTAAACCTAATATAAATATTATATTAAAAAAATATAATAATCCCCCATAACAATCATAGCAGAATTGCAAATAAATGGGTTTCATGTCTGAACTGCAATGCAAACACACAGTAACACACAGAGTCTTATGTCATTTAAGATACTCAAACTTACCAGTGTTCCTGTTCTCAGCGGGAGCTCCCCAGAGCTGCACAGGTCCAACAACAACATTCACCAGATCCTGGGAAGAATCTGAATTCCTCTTGAGCCTACTCATGCAGCCCTGATAGCAGCGGGAGGAGTAGTCTCTGTGCCTGCACACCACCAGCTTGCACTGCAGGTAAACTGACGGGTACTTCTTAGCAAAGGAAAAAGCGTTAAACGAAAACCGAGCAACGCTGCTGCGCGGTGAGGAGTGAGAAGAGTAGGTAGGGTCCTTAACACACCTGGGAAGACATAAAGACAACAGATTAGCTATTAACTAATAGCTAGAAGCACAGTTAACATCATCTTTGTGCAATATGTTTCAGGGTTAAATATAAAATCAGAAATCAGAAGGATTAAGAAAAGCTTGTGCTTTTAGCAAGAAGAGGGAATATTAAATGTACACAGCACAGAAATTTCGTAGCTCAACAAAGTTTGTGTAAACATGGAGAGCTGAAGACATGTAAGACTGAAGAGTGTGCAAACATGGAGAGCAGAGACCAGTGGTTCTGCTGGTTTCTGTGTTTCAGCTGTTATTGAAGAAGGAGAAAGTGTCCTTTTCTACTCTGAAAACACAAAACTAATCCTAATACACTTTTTTTTTTTAATAAACATGTTCTTTAGTGCCTCAATGTACCTTGGTATAAAATTAAGCAAAATGTTTTGGGTTTCTAGAATAACAAGAAAAGGCTAAAGGACTTCTATTTCTTTTTTTTTCTTTTTTTTTGAGTAGACAGTTTTTTATTCTAGTTATGATGCTGCAAAACTCTAGTTGTGATGTAAGGAAGTGTAGAGCTGTTGGCATCGCTACATTTCATACATTTATTTCTGAAACAAAATCAAACCTCAATTTCTGCACTTGAGAAGAAATTTCAGTGCAGGTCCTTGAGTGAAATTTCAGTGCTTGTCTGCAACTTCTGAATGGCATTTCTTTGTCATACGGTATTTTATTCAGACTTTGCCAAAAGGTTGTTGTTAGAAGTATATTTGTACTGAGAATTGCAACCAGTGTACAGAATCACCTCTTTCACAAATTAAGCTCTTTCAGAACTATCCCTATACTTTCAAAGTAATCCTTTAGAAAGTTCTTACCCCCTTTTGATCAATTCATAGGTCACTGTTCTAAAATCACTAGGATCTGGTGATGCCACGCAGGTATCCACAAACACTATCAGATTTTGGTCAGAGCTGTGAAGAGACGCTTGGAGGAACAAATTCTGATTCATGTCAACGTAGTATGGGAAGCTCTGCACTGGCCACAGGAAAGATGAGGAATTGTAGAATGCCAGGCTCACGTCGTATCTGCTGTACTGGGTTTCATTGACATCAGTGATGTCTTTGGCCGTGTACATCACTTCCACCCAGGTGTTCTGGATCATTTTGCAGTTGACATGCAGGTGAAGGTCCTTCTGCCTTTTGACGGGGTCACCAGGAGCAAGTGCTCGTATCACGTTGGAGTAGGTGATGGTTTCACTGTCGCTCTATTTGACACATTAATTGAGTACAAAATTACCACATGTGGTCAAGTTCACTGTGTGCACCATGGGTGTACTTTAAAATTCTGTATGTCCCAGGTCCCAGTGTTAGTCAGCAAAAACATGTCATACTCAAAAATACTTAAGCATCTGCATGGGATTGCTCACTTAACTCTCCTCCCTACTCCTGTTCTCTAAAACATCACTCTGAAATAGACCCAGGGACTTCCTAAACCCTGGAAAGAATAAACAAGAACATTTAACAAACTTTAAGAAACACGTGATTATTCCCTGTGCTTTGAATGCCTGGGGCCTACTACACCCTTTGCAATCCAAGACAATTTGCCAAGCGTCTATTAAATTCCCATGCCCGGAGCTCTCCCAGATGTGTTGACACCAACCTGCCTGCGTGTGCCACAGCCGTTGTATGGAATGTTGAATGTAACTGCTGTTGTTGTAATTGTTGGTCTGCAGTTGGAGTCGGGCAAGCTGATGAGGGTCACTGAGTAGCCCTGTGACTGGAGGTAGTGTCTGTCTATAACTGCGCGCATGGAGGTTGGGTAGCACGCAAGGGCTAGGGAGGAAAATATGAGCCATTAAGTGATTCCAGGCACTTGATAATGCTTGCATATTGCAACTTCAACAAATGCAACACCTGCTATCATTTAGAGATAAGCCAAGCCACTTCTTTTTACACTTTAGACTTAAATATGAGGAAGCAATATTCTCTGACATACTTCAGCTGACCTTCAGTTACTCCCCAGGCAAAAATATGTAGCTTACAATAGTTTTTTTTGCTGAGACCTTGGGCCTACATCACCACTCACACAAAAATGCTAAGAAGCCGGAGCTTTTCCTGAATAAGAATCCAAAATACATTGTGGAAGGTGTAGAGCTGAAGTTTCAGGCTAGTTTAAAGAAACACAACTTGGCTGGGAGGGGATCCTGATACTGTTTCTATGGTGCTTCACTGAGTCCATGACCTGAAAAGCAATGATTCCAGGGAGAGTTTGGCCTTTGGTGGGGTGAGATGCCTGATAACAAGGACCTACTGGTAAAACACAGCCTCTTGAAAAACAGTTAAAAAGACAAGAGATTCAAATGTTTGTGCTGGGGAGGTTGTGAGTGTGCTTGAGATACACCTTAGCATGGGGACTGCAGGGCAGTACTGGAACAGGTCACCCAGAGAAGTATTTCATCCTTTGAATATTTCTAGAGACACAGCTAGGCAAGTTCATAATGGACCTGACCAGGTGTTGGCAAGAGCTCTGCTTTGGATAGCTGGACAAGGAAATCTCAAAAAGTCCTCTCTAACCAATATTTCTATGATTCGATGAAAATTTGCCCAGAAAGGTACAAAATATGAATTAATTATGATGAATTATGGTTACAAAATTCAAGTTGGAATGTCATCTATGTGGGATTTCTCCAACCAAAGTAAACCATATTTATACAGTAAATAAAATCAATGTATAAAAGCTTATGAGAAAAGAAAACATTACAAACAGAATGAAATTATAAATAGAATGGAAACGTACTGGCATTGTGGTCTGCTGGAAAGGACTGATACTGAGCCTGAAACTTTCCATTGGAATATTTGGAGTCACTGTAAAACTTGACAGTCATGAAGTTTGAGGATGACTTGTATGTGAATTTAGAAGCAGAACAAATTCTTCCAAGTAGAGGTGAAGTATTGGGTGGCCCATCATAGATCTCAATATAGTCATACAGGCATCCACCTTGCAAGCTGGGGAAGAAATTTGAATATATAATGAAATGCATTTGGTAAACTTTGGTTTTTAAATGCTGAAGAAACAATAACATAAGATTCTGCATTCACACAATTCCCATGTATATTTATCATTCACTTAGGGAAATGTGCCAAGTAGCTGTGAATCCACTTGAGATTTGGAATCTATTTATTGCCCAGCAGAAAGTGGTTTACTTACCGAACACTTTCAAGTGTGAGTATAATGCGGAAATTATTTGCTACTTGTATTTCCCACAAACAATTCTCTTTGTCTGGATAATTCAAAGGATAAGGACTCTCAAATTTTCCGGAGGGAGTAAAAAGTTGGCCACCACAAAAAAGTCTTCTGTCTGGAAAAAAAAAGAAAAAGAGAGATATGATTCACTTAGATTTATTTATGATAAAATAAAATATACTGTATATAACCAAGCCAAAGCAAGATGAGATTAAATCTCAAAAGAAACTGAATGGCTGTTCTCTCCTTAGTTAGACTACAGGTGTGATGATCTCTTCTGAGAATTCAGACTGACCCTTACAGTTAGGATTCAGCCAGACAAGTGCCAGGGAAAGTCATGTCATGGCCCAAATACCATGAAATCAGAGGAGAAACAAAACAAAATCTCCCATGTAATCAACATATTCTGAAATCCACATCCAGCAACACCATCACTCCAGCAGCAAAGTCCCATGTGTAGGATTTCAACAGTAGCAATAAGGATTTTTCCCCTAAATATTGCAAAATGCAAATGCTGCACCTCACGCCTACTTTTGAATTGAATTGAATGGCCAGACTTCGCGAACGAAGATCTGTGGAAGGTCTTAGTACACCTTCCAGCCTGCGCATTGGATTTATTTTAGGTGGGACACAGTGCGCGCAGAACTGAGCCCACCCTTTAATCCT
>VYXB01004831.1:17055-41923 GCA_013397135.1 Pachyramphus minor | reverse complement strand
AGCCAAGCCATGATGATGGCATTTTGTCTATTGTAATGATTTGCAGAATGTGCAAGGTGCTACAGCCTCTTCCCAGACATCCTTGTAGGTGAAGCTGCAATAAGTTCTGATCCTGGCCCTAGAGAGTCCCAGTGGAGTTGCCTGTGCACCGGTCAAGAAGGAATTGATCACATATGTGATACGTATAAAAAGGCACATGTCTTAACACAGTAATAAAAGGGATGGATGGGTGTGCACATATGCACAAGATAAATTTCAGGTAAAGTGAATTTTATTAATAATAATAATTTTCTTTACTAAAATCATTATTTTATCTCAGTGAAATTTGGCTTGAGTATTTGGCTTTGGCATTCTTCTTGAGGTGCACTGACAGAGTAAGAGATATGATCAGTCACAGAAATAATAATGAAGTCTGCCAGTCATGCATCAAGCCCAACAACACAAATAGGAACCATTTAATTTATGACTAGCAGGGAGCTAGGTAGGATTTTCATTTTCATAGCAGGTTAAAAAAATAAGGAGTAAACCCAGGAAGCCTAAGTTGACCGCCAACATTATGGTTACAGGGTCAAAGTTTTATTAATATTGTGTTTACGAGAGTGGTTTATGGGGTTGAGTAATCTGATTTTTCACCATTTGGCACCTATTTGTATTTATGTTTTGCTAAAGATGTTTAGATGTCGTATCCCATGCATTTCTGGTGCTGTGGATGTTTGTGGCCTTCAGAATGTTCAAATACTGTCCATGGTGGTGCAGTGTGGCACTGGGGTGGAAGCAAAGCACTGGTTTTCAGAGAATTCAAACAGTCAGGCATATCTTCTCAATGCTCCTATCCTAAGCAAACCCAGGGATGACAATGTATGTAGATGTGAATGTCAATTAGACATGGCCCTCAGGCTCTTGGCAAGCAGCCAGTGTGACTAGTGATGATGAAAAATATAAGTGTTTCTCCTGTGGGGGCTGTGAAAATGATTTTGTCTTGACAGGCTTTGGGGACATCACTGGGTGCAGTACTTACCCAGATTCAGCAAAAGGATGATGAAAAGAGAAGGGATTAAATGATAAGTAAAAGACCTTTTGGGTCAGATGCTTCAGATTCTGCTTTTTTTCTTTAAAGAGTATCTGTAATCACACCATTTTCACCTTCTTTGAACTAGTGGTTGCACAATGTGCTCTTCAGGAATTTCTTAATGAGTCTTATTTCACAATAGGTTTATTTTAAAAGGAAAGTATAGGTTGTATGTACATTAGGCAAGTATGTGTTAATTTTTATTTGAAATCTGCACAGATGTATTTCAGCTTACATTTATGCACTTACTACAGACATTCAGATGGGCAAATTTTTGTTTACACAATGTCAGTGGAAAGAATATGTCATAAATACTGGTGAGCCAAGCTCATACAAATTGTTCATACTGAAAACCCTTTGTAAAAAGAGTCCTTAAAAATTTTCTGTGTGGTCTGCCAACTTAGTATAAGGAAGAATACCATATTGTTTGGGTAATCATCTATTTGTTTAGACAAATATATCCATAATCACAGCAAATAATGTGTTAGTAGTAGCATTTGAAAACACTTGAACAACACAATTGACAGGCAGAATTCTGAAAAGTGATTACACTTAGAAAATTAACATCACTTTGTAGACAATTTGAACAGAAATATATTAATGAAGAATTTGCTTTCAGTAGTTTCTGAAATCTAGTGTTGCAAGAATACTCTGAAAACTGGCAATTGAATTTACTAAATACTAAAGAAAATTGAATATCCTTTCAAGCTATTTTCACTTGGACCAATATTTAATTAAAAGCAATAGTTTTCTTCCATTCTAATTATTTTCTTTCCCTGATTACTTGTAAAAATGAAATGAAAGCAGTTAAAGAATTAAATAATTTTTATATTTTATATCATTATTTAGATTTTTGTTGCTTGATATTTAACCACTGCTGTGCATATACTTGTCAAAACATGAGAGATAATTAGTCCAAACATGCATGACCTTTACTTGGAAACATTTGCAAACTGCATCAGGTTAATGCATGTATAATGTGAATTGAAAGACGGGAAAATAAAATCAAC
This sequence comes from Pachyramphus minor, assembly GCA_013397135.1. Classification (NCBI taxonomy): domain Eukaryota; kingdom Metazoa; phylum Chordata; class Aves; order Passeriformes; family Tyrannidae; genus Pachyramphus; species Pachyramphus minor. The sequence continues at coordinate 39,844 of VYXB01004831.1, read as the reverse complement.
TACTGTGTTTTACAGAAAAGAAAATTCCCCTAGATATCTGAAAAATAAAACCATTCATTATAGAAGGGAACTTTTAAAAAACTTATAACTTTGTATGAAATGTACCTTTAAAATCTATTACATGACTAGAAAAACAAAAAGTCATGTCAGAAAAACTTTAAGAAGTTGTAGCACCTATTTATTTTTCAGGAAAATTTCCAAAGTATACAGGAAATAAAAATCTTGCTCAGAATCTTTTAGTTTATTGAGTTCTCTCTGCCTTGAAAATCATTGTAGAAATCTCTAGGGACTCCTATAAAGATGTATTACATCATAAAGCAAGCTAAGGATAGTAACCCATGTTATTAAACTGTCAACATACATTATGCTGCAATCTATCCATAATCCAACTCAACTTAAGGTCTCACTGTTGGCAGAAAGTTTAAAACATAGGACTTCTCTCTAATCATCTAAAGCCTATGGTACTTCGGAAAAAATGTTGTAATAATCACTCCACTACTCCATTGCAGAATGTGTGAATTTCATTGGTTTAATACTGCAAATGCTCTACCATTACAAGGAAGGATTCTGAAGGATTACCACTTAAAAGGTTTTAAGAGTAATGCTGTAGATTTCTTATTTCACAGAATATTAATACAGGTTTGTTATAACAGACATAATGAAAAATAAATCTTAAAACCCAGTGCTTAAATCTTGTTTAATTTCCACATTAATATTTAACAACAAACTTGATAAAATTACATTGCTTATAAAGTCTGCCTTCTCAACTAAAGACAATATGGTTATTGTTTTGAATGCTGAAAAACTGGAGACTGGTGCTATTTGGCAAGAATTACGATAACTAAAAATTTCAAATCTGCTGCTAATCTACCTCATCATTATTAGTTTCCATCACAGCATTACCAATGAATCTTGAGGTTTATTATGGATATTATTCACCCCAAAGTTATTGTGAAAGGTATGACATATAAGGGGCGTAAAGTTTCTTTTTTTTTTTTCCCCCCACAGGTGGTTTAGGAGAGAAGACATAGAAAAAGAAAAAAAGTAGATGGGTTCAGGGAGTGGGGGCGTGGGTGGAGGGTGTAATGGGGTGCCCACTTGACAAACCAGTAGGTCTTGAGTTGATGGTCATAGATATTCCTGTAGAAGATCAGAGCAGTAAGACTATGCTAATGTATTAATAATGACTATTTTTATCTCTGCAAAACAAATAAATTGGAAAGCCTGTAGCAGAAAAATGTCATAAAAAATGATACTGAGATCAAGAAAAAATGAGGAAGTAAACCCTATTGAAATAATTCCTCAAAGGTATTTTATTTAGCTTAAATATGTGTTTCTATGTTGAGATATGAGAGGCTAAAGTGATTAAACCAATAGATTGTTAGAGATTAGAAGTGCTCAAAAGTATGAGTTAGGCCAAAATGTGGAAAATGGAAGGAACTTAAACTTATTGACTTCCAATCTGCCCATAATGACAAATGGTTAAATGCTTGTGGTAAAAATTCAACAATTAAATAAACAAGTAACAGAATTGACATTAACAGTCACCAGCTTTATTTGTCTGTATTAATTTAGTAAAAAATAGAGTATTTGTAAAACCTTTTCTAAAGTCTAAACTTTCAACCTCGTTGTACTCTCTCACTCATAACAGCAAACTATCATTCAAACTATATAACGTAATATTATTTTTAAATCCTTGTTTTTCATTATAGCGACAATTAGATATAGTCATTCTTTTTGTATGGAAAATAAGTTAATATCACATTCTGTTTTCTTGGGCATATTCCTGTCTGACAGTTTCCACAGCAGGATGCTTTATTAAGAATATGTGAAAATTATTGAGGAACAAAATGCCTAATGTAAAGTGTATTTACAGTTTTCCTGAGCTAGACTGTAGTTGTTGCTAATGAGAAATTACAGTATGAAACACAAAGAAAGCGTTCATACAGACCCTGTAGTGTGCATCTGAAGACTAACATTTCCTGAATATATAAATGTTTGGACTGAGTTGCAGTTTGGCACGTTCTCTTCTGAGATCCTTTAGACTTATGCCCGGGAAGTGATGACTACTTTTTTCTCTACAACCTGTGGGGCAATGAAAGAAATATATAATTGACCAATAAGAGAAGCAGTAAAAATAAATAACACCCTCCAACATCCTTACTTTCCTGCATTCAGGGACCCTTAATACTTCGAAGGTCTGATGAGCACCCTTATAAAGCACCTCATTTGTGCTTTAACACCTTATTAGTGTTTTAATGCTTGATACTTATAATTTAATCAAAATAGGATAGCAATTGTTTTACTTCTCTGTGCTTATGTATTCTTTAGCTGAGAGAGTACTTCATCTCCTCATGTTGTGCCTCATGTTGGAAGACCTCACTCTGTGTGGAAATGTGGATGTGTAGTGTCTGTTTGGAAATAAAAATATGAAAATTAGCTAATGAACAAGAACTCTATAGCCCTTGCACCAGGCACCTGCGTTGCTGACTAGCTCATCTCTAGGACAGCTGACAACATAGCCTTTTATACCTTGCTGTGAAGCGTCACAGTTTTTTAGGAAAGTTCCTCAGGTCTGATATTTTGACGCTGTTTATTCCATATAATGATTCTGCAATGAACAGAGGGATTTATGGCGTCCAGGGGTCCTGCATTGAGGGTTGCACAGAAACAGGTTTTCCTCTTTTCTTCAGGTTGAGGTTGAATGTGGAAGAATGAGTCTCCCCAGAAAAGAATGCAACCCTTGCAAAGTGTAAAGCAAAAAGTAAAGCAAAAAAACACAAACCAAAATAAATTACTTTTTATTTTGGCATTAATTTATATGTCTCCTCATGTTAATGAATTATGTCTTCCTGCCTCCGAGAGGTTAGTGATTGTCTCTGGCTGAAGTGACAACTCCAAATGTTTGTGGGCTTGACTGCTGTTCTGCTTTCTGATTGGAAGGAAGATTTGCAGAGAAACTCATTCTCTACAGGGAAGAAGACTTCATTGCATGCAGATGCCCTTGTTGCTCTGAGTGGCATCTAGGGTGGAACTAAGGAAAATTCATCTAATTATCTGCGGATGTGCAGATGTTCACCAAAGAGTGGTGTTGATTCATGATGACCCTCCTGTTCTACAGGCATTTGTCCAAAAGTGAAAGTTTGCTGATCACCTGAGGAAAAGGTTAAGCCTTAGAAAAGCTGAAACTGCTGAATTTGAAAGAATGAAATGGAAGAAGTATTAAATTAAGTATTAAAACAGTCAGGACATTGACATCTGTTTGCTACTGTAGCATTTAGAGTTATGTTGTATGACTTTTGGACACAGAAAGACTGTCCATGGTTTTCTTACCCTGTCCCTAGGTTGTTGTTGCATCCCAGACAAAGAAATACTAAATCATGCCTAGCATTCTTTGACCATGCTTGAGTAAAAATTATTACAGTAAACAGCCAAATGTTTTTTAAAAGCTAAAAATAAAGAGAGTTTCAGATTTCAGGTTAGTTTCACAGTAGTCAGGTTACTTTCATTTAGATTCCTATATTCCTCTGTTATAGAAAATGAGGTGTAGGTAATTTTTATCACAACTTTAATTTTCCTGTTCCATTGTGATAGCAAAATTTTACCTTGAAAAAATGTGAAAGTCTGTTCCTAATACATTGATTTTATTTTCTCTGTACTCTAGGGATAATTTATATCACTGACATTTCTGGAGATGTTTCTGTAGCTACTTATATGCCAACAATGCTGATAATAAGAGAATTCATGTGCTGGAATTATTTCTAATCATTGGGCTACAAATACACGTTTCTGCTGAAGTGAACAGTGGTCAAAAGACCAAAAAAAGAGATGCTCTTTTTAAAAATGTATTCCAAGATGTTTGTTGAAAAATTATTAGCCATGGTGAATCTAGCAATACAATGGTGATGAGCTACTAAATGTTTTGTGCTTAATTTAGCATACAATTTACAAAGAGACACTGTCTCCCAACTCCTTCATTCCTATGCTCCATTCACAAAGGGAAGACAGGTCATTCCAATACATTTGTCCAGCACTTAGTAATGGGAATCCAATCCTAGAAGTAGTATTTTATTTTGAATAATAAATAATGATGTCAATAGCATTAGTGTAAGCAATAATGAACACAGTAGTATGTGGGTAAACAGTGAATGTTTACAGACTCTGTAGGAGCCAGGACTATATAGCAAGCACATGGATAATATTTTCATTTTAGTTTTTGAGTAAACGAAATACTTTGCAAAATGAACTTTTCATCTTTCAGTATTTAATCAGTTGTCAGAAATCAATTTGAGCAAAATGTTGTACCCGTCATGAACACATAATCCCACAGAATTCATACTGTTCTTTGCCAACTAATTAAACCAAAAGCCATCTGGGGTACTTAACTTGGTATTGTTCAGTTCTGTGGGAGAATAGCACTCAGATGTAAAGTTAGTGTGGGAGGTATTTCCCACTCTTGTCTACTCAGCTCATGAAGGACAAAAAGAGCTTTGCATCTGTGGATGCACTCTTTTATGCTTCTAAGATAATTTTTCCAAGACCTAGATTAACTGTGGCATGTTTATTTACCTGCAGAAATCAGATGGGAATAACTAGATGTGTGAACATCTCCATTTAGAACTCCTCTGCTCAGCTCTCTTCCATACACAATTGCTCAGGTGGTTGACCATATCCATTTGTTGGCACAGCATTATGGCTGTTCATAAGTTGTTCATAAGTTTTAATAAGGGCATGAATGCCAAATAAGCAAGGATTTAAATGTCCAGCCTCAGGCAAGACAAAAGTGCTGACTTTCTTGCAGGGAGGTCTTGCCTCAATCATAATTTTGTCCTGGTTTGCCATCTCTGCTCTATCCACTTACTCCAATCTTATGTGTTCCCCTTCCTGTCCTGTTAATTTGAGTGAAGCTATGCAGGCATCCAAGTTTGCTATTAAAACGTCTGTTTGGCAGTTGTGGGAGAGCCACTAGATCTGCTTTTTGTTTTTTAACCCCAGGCATTTTGGAAAAGACAGAGCTGAGTGATGTCTCATTTACTGGAGAATAGTTCCCTGTTCTACACAGCAAGACCTGAGAGAATTTCAGAAGTCTAAGGTGGCTTTCAGAAATGCCAAGGAGAGAGGAAGAAGCAACGCTGGCAGCATCCACATCAGATATATCCCTTGATGTCTCCATATGGCATATGGCTCTCTTTTTGTCAGGCTCTTTCCTTCCTTCACCACTGCTTCTCATTGACTGTGTGGACTCATTACAATTATAAGCAAGTACAAAGTTCAAAACAAACATTTATTTAATAGTAAATGTTTGTTTACTATTAAGTTTAGTAACTTAATAGTAAGCCAAAGGTAGCTTTTGTTATAGAAAGCTTTGAAAATTAACAATTAAAAAAAAATTAACAATATCAGCAGCTGTTCACATAGAGTTTCTGACTTGGAAAAAGAGCAAGAACAAGTACTTAATTCACTGAGACTGGGTACAGATATGATTAGCTCAGTAGGCTTTGCTTAAGCCAAAAATTTTCAAATCTCTTTCCACCACTGTGTAGTATGAGTACAAGTCGGGCTGGTAGCCTTTGCAGAGAGCAAACAATTCCCTTTTTGCTCCACCAGCTCAGGTGTAAATTGTTCCTTCCCAGTGGTATCAGTGGTCACTTTCTGTCATTGTAGGTGTTGCTACAGGGCTGTGTAACAATCTGGGACACTTCTGCACTCCTGGCACTGCTTTTAAACCCAGCTAAGTCTGCATTCTGAAGTTGAAGTCTTTGAGCCAAAGCTAAGTGAATTGTAGGTTAATAATAAAAATATTATGAGTAAGGGGTAATCTGATCCTTGGGAGTGTTTTCGAGATCTGGCTCAGTGGAATAGCACTGAATGTAGAAAATTCTGCTATTTAAGGCACACTATATTTTATTGTGAGTTCTAATTCTCTGGGTACTAAAGCAGTAAGAATTCAGTCAAATGGAAACTGATTACTTGATGATGATGCAGCTGATTATGGGTTCAGGTGAATTTAAAGTCCATCAGTGAAAGAGACTATCTCAGCCTGAAAATGGAAAAAATGAAACACAACATGACATGGTAGCAAATGACTGCCTGTTTTACAAGGAAAACCATGTTAGTTGAAGAGAAAGTATCCTGAATATCTTAGAAATCTTTGTTTTAAATCTAGAAGGAACATGAACTTAGAGAGGAAAATGAAGGAGAGAAAGAGAAAGCCTTTATAATTTTTTTGTGCATATTTCCAGTGCCATCAAAAGAGTATTTGTTTTCAATGTATTATATAATCTGTGTTTTGCTTGCTCTTGCTAGTACACATCTTGTACATCAGAATTCCCTGTAATATAGAACTTCGAGAAGCACAGTTTGTCTCTGTCAGTCATCCTCAGTTTGTTCCATCTTTACCCTGCTTTGTTACATCTGTGTCCTCTGTTATGTTTATTTTTCATTTTGTACAATTTAAACCTGATTTCTTCCACTTCAACTTTTTTCTGTGTGGTATTATATTCAAAAGGTGTTTCAGACTTTCTATTGGACATACGCTCAAAAGTGTTAGTGTGTTTCTGCTTCTGTAGGGATCAATATTAAAGTTGCCATATGTTTCAGGATCAAACCTCATGTTACTAACATCAAAGATAATAAAGGTATTATAGTGAGCATTTGTATTTGGAGAACTGCAACACATGTTACATACGGTATGGACATTTCCGAAACAATCAATTTACATTTAAGAGGCCATCTTTATATCTGTGGCTAGATGCCAATCATCAAATATACAATATTTTAAGTCATTAATTGAGCTGAAAAGCTGTAAAGCACCTTACAATAATTAGGTTTTTTGTTTTGGTTCCCCCTCCCCCCATCTTCAATGCATGTGCCAAATAGTTTACAAGTGAAAAAACCCCAAATTTTAGGACCTTAGTCAGCATCCATTGAAATTGACTCCAGCTTGCCAGAGACTATTTTAGGGGTTTACTGTACCTCTTCCATTAATGAACTGCCATTTTCCTCTTGAGGATAGAAAAAAAAAAAAGGAAAAATTAATCAGGTTTCTTGTAATGAAAAATTTGTTCAAGAGCAAGTATTCTTCTTTTCAATTTCCAGGTTGTTCATCAGTAACTAACTATCCAACGCTACTCCCCAAACTGTTCATAATGCATCTGAAATAATCAAGGGTGTTGACACATGAACAACAATAGAGTGTTAGTTTTTATAACATTTAAAACAAAAGATATAATAATTGTCAAATGGGCAGGGACAAGAGTGTTAAGGAAAGATATTTTGTATTGGACTGAAAGATGATATGACAAGTAATAATGCAGCAACTATACTGAAATGACTAGATGACATCCCTAAAAATTTGAAACAATTTAAAAAATGGGAACATAGAATAAAACACAATAGCAAGCAGCTATAAGGGCACTGTGCTGGTATTCAAAGAATAACTCCAGTATAACAAAGATTAAACTCCAGAATAACAAAGATTACTCCAGTAATCACTGTAGTAAAATGTTAATACATAGAATATTAATATTTCTTTATTTTATCCTTTTTTAGTATTTGTTTATTGGATGATCTGATTGTTAACTATTAAATTAGTCTAAGGCAATTGAAGTTCAAATTTCATCTCAAAGTTGTATATTTCAAGACTGCTACCTGACAGTACATTAAACAAAGATTGGTATCTGGTAGCTCCTGTTTTTGGGGGGCAGAGATTAGGTGTTGAGCACTAGCACAGTTCGAAAAGAGTGTATGATTCTCCATGTCTTTATAGCTTGGATTTGGGTTTTTTTAAAGGGTATTTCTGACTAGCTGAGAAAAATGTTTAGACTGAGGGCTTTTTAACTTTGCTAAACCTAAAATTATTTTTGAAATGTGTCTACTAATATATATGCTTGTCACTGACAAATATAGCTACAGCCTATATGTAAGTTTTGCATTATGAAACAGCACAGATGAGCCACAGAAAAAATATAAGGTATTAATATCATAGATAATTGTCACTGATATGCATACAACTCTGGAAAAGCTGGTACTTAACAACTGTGCCACTACTGAGAGTAAGGACAACTGTCAGGTCTGAGGCTTCAGTGTGGAAAGGTGGGTATAGCAGAGGATGATGTTAGTCTTTGGATGCAGATTTAAGATGTCCTAACTCATTCCTGAATGTTACACAAAGTTGTTAGCAAAATGAATTGTATGATTGTTCAAAATATTGCTTATATTAAAAAGAGAAAAAAGCTCTATTGCTTTTAGAAAAAAGAGTACAGAACAAATGGTGCAGCCTGTGCATGGGGAAGAAGCAGGAAGGTTTCTGTGGGAGAAGGAGGAATGGTATCATTCTTTTCCATAAATCATTGCCTAAATAATTTAATATAAAACAAAATTAGAAAGTAGTTTACAGTTCTATGATGCTGCAGTAATAATAAAATATATGCTAATGGAAAACCTTTGAGGAAAATGCAGTTTTTTAAGGCTGGGGGTAGTGCTATAATTTTTTGTTTGGTATTATTGGTTTTATTTCCTCCTCTTCCTTCACCATGGCCCATCACAGTTTGCCAAGAACTGCAACAATGGTGATCTTATTTGAAGTGGGGTTTATCCAGGCATATTATGAGACAGTTTTATCACAAACGGAAACTGTGCCTTTTCTTGGCAACCAGTATTTTCTTGAACTACACTTCTCACGTGTACTTGGACTTGAACAGCAAGGAGTCCTCTCATCAGAAATGGTTTTACACCTAAGTGAGCTGTTGTTTCTGCCAACAGCCAGAAAGCCAATACAAACACGGTGGGGGTGGGGAGGGCAGGCAATGTTTGCTCATTGTGAGGGAGGAAGGGTAAGTGAACTGTTGCTAGGCAATATGTTTCTGGATGACAGACCCTCTGCTTTGTTAAGTGACCAGAGTAATTATTTTTGGCAAATCTATGCAGAACTCTGTGGGCTGTCATTGGCCTGCAGAGAAAGAAATGTGTTTATAAATATACAAATGTATTTGATTTATAAAACTGGAGGTGTTGCAAGAATAAGTTACCTGACACATGTACACTTTCATTTGCCTACCTATTTTTTTTCTGGCTTTCTGAATTGGTTACCTTGGTGTGAATGAGCTTTGTTCAGATCCTCCTCTGAGTTCTTCTCCAGCTGCTGTCTAGGCATGTCATCCATGCCATGTTTGTTGGCACTTCCATTCAGAACGCTGCAAAACCAATGAGCCAGTGCTGCTCTTGGATAAGCTGCAATGGCAGCAGGTGCTAACAGTGTGGATTGGTAACAGCCACTTAAAAACCCAGCGCTCTTGCCAGCTTTCTCCCAAGCAGACTTTTTCTGTGCTTGCTATTGGCTGCAAGAAATTCTTCCAATCAACACTGAAATGAGAGACAGAGATAAATAGCTCCACCTTTTACTGACAGTGTCTGAGCTGCATGAGGAACCATAAAAATACACTCCCACATTTTTTTGGTAGTGTTTTCTCCAGCTGTTAAAACCTGATTTGGATCCTGAAGATGAGAATTTTGCTTGCTCAGTAATCCTGTTGAAGGATCTGCATGGCATGTCCTTTAAACCTATGCCAAAGACATATGTTTTTGTTCTTAGTCTCCAGAAAATAGGTGATATTTTTTTGGGAAGAATTGTGGGGGAAAAAAAAAAATCTATAATCTTTCTCATAATGATGCAGGATTTTTTCATCAGAAAGAATACAAGGTGTAGAGTAAATGTAATATGCATACTTACTGTTTTAGGGTTGAACATGACTTTTACTTACTATGAAACCTTAAATACAACCCTAAATATTGCCTAGTTTTGTATTTTGTCACAGATTTGAAACTCAGCCCAGGTTCAGGGAAAGGGTGGTGTGATGACTGAATTTTTTCCCCCCCTCCCATGCCTTTCTTTTCTTCATAAAGCTTCTTAAGAAACCTGGGGGTGATTTTGAGGTTTAATATTTAGAAACTCAGCCATTTTGCTTTCCTTTGTGGGGATATTTTTTAACGCTTCATTTGAAATTGAAAATCAAACCAAACCTCAGGCAACAATTTCCCAAATATTAAAAGTGAAGAGAGGGTTTGTGTAAACATCTGTCAAGCAAAATGGATAATTTTGTTCAGCCTTGGTCTTGTATTGCTTTGTGAGGTGCTATTCTCTCATGCAGTGCTGAGCTGCATTCCCCCTTCTGCCCATTAAAGCAGAACATTGGCACTGCTTATCCGAAGTCCTGCAGCAAAAAAATCCCAATCTAACCTGGGGCATCTTGCAAGTTAAAAGGTCAGGGGACTGAGATGAAAGAATGTGACCAGGAAGGGCCAGGTCACCACTAGAGTGAGTGAGAGATGTGCTGCTACAGGACATCAGCCTTGTGCCTTTTATCATATAGTGTGATCCTTACAGAGAGGATGGCAGAAGATGGGAGAGAGGATTCTTTTTCTTGGTCGAAGTTAGTGCTTGGTTGTTTATGTCAGTGCTGTTTGCAGTTCCCCTTGCTAAGGGAAGGAAATCGATCCCAAGTATCTCAAATAAAGACAGAAAGATGCAACTCGCTGTAATTAACTTTGAAGTATGTATTTTTTCCTGCTTCATGTTGCTGCTGGTACAGCTCTGGCTAAAAGAGTTGCCTGAAGCATCAGCAGTTCTTTTTCATCTGCTGCTTTGTTCTCAGGGGGCTTTCTGTAGTTGGCAGCCTTAGTGGAAGAAGATCAAATAGCTCTAGCAGCTTTCGTAGTAAGGTAGGATGTCATTTAAATAAAATGATGCACATGTATGGTGTAAGTCAGCCTCCTTGCTGAGAGGGCATAACAAACAATTAAAGAGCAGTTCCCTCTGGGGATGAATGGCTCGTGGGGAACTATTTCAGTTATATGTGAATTATATATGTATTACTAGGGACAAGTGATCTTGTAAAGTGAAACAGTGAAAAAAGCCTCTGACAATAACACAGTGTGTAACCACAAGGGAGCTTGTCTGCGTTTGCTGATGAGGGGGGAGAAGGTTTAGTGGATTGCAGTCAATAAAATGAGTTAAAAAAACCTAGAATAGTGTTGTGGGTTTACAAGGGAAATCAATCCTTTTCCTTGAACTTCCCCCTTCACACAGTTACTATCAGTTGAGAAAGGTTTTATACAGACAAAACAGAGGCTTAATGTAAGGGATATAATACTAAGAATTTTTACTAGAAAGATAAAAAGTAGGAAATAACATATACTACAATAATACCAATTAAACTAGCTTATCTTATGGAAATAACATATATTACAACAGTACTACTTAGCTTATCTTATAGAAAAAGAATGTCAGGTTGCTATATACAAGTTTGGTGGCTCGACTCGGAGTTTCAGTCTTTATTGCCTTGGGAAAGCAAAGTAAGGGGGAGAAGTCTCTCTGTTCCGTGGAGTTGGACATTTGGCCAGGTGCCAGATCTAACAAAAGCATCTCTCTTAGCTTTTTCCAATCCAAGAGAAAGGTGTCTTCTTTTGGTAAAGTATTTACAAAAGCATTTCTTTCCCTTTTTGTATCAGTCCAAAGAGAAAGAAAGGTTCTGCCTTTAAAACAGTAAACACTTGTAAAGTGTCTTTTTCTGTTATCTTGAGGACAAGCTCAGTGTGTTGTAGCTGGAAATTCCTTTAGCTTTCTCTCTCTCTCTCTCTCGGCTTGCACTGCTGCATGATGACTTCGGGGTTGAATGTGTTCCCCCCTCCTTTAAGGACCCATGGCTTCTAAGGGGACTCTTACTCCATTATGGTCTATGCCACAGTTATAGGGGATAATGGTTTTGAGTCCTTTTCCCTGTTCCTGTGGAGTCCTTCGCAGAAGGACACTTATTTCACCATAGTCTTCACCTACAACTACAGAGAATGGCTTTAAGTCCTTCCTCTGCTGTGTGGAGGTCCCATTCCCGCTGAAGATGGTCCTAAATAGACCTCTCCTTGTGGGTCCACCCAGGACAACAGCTCTTCCATTCTCTGCTGTCCTTTAGGGTCACGAGTGAGCTGCACAAGTATGGATCTCTCACTGGGACTGCAAGTCCCACCAGAACAACTTGCTCCAGCATAAGTCTCTCTCTCCATAGGCCACAAGTCTCTAGCAGGATTCTGCTTCAATTCAGACCTCTCACAGCTTCAGTAGGCACTTGTCTGTTCTGGGACAAATTCTCTCATTAACTGCTGGAGGTCTCTCTGCACTCCAGTTATCTTCTAAAGGCAGCAGGGGTTTGTAACTTTCAGTCTTTTTCCCTCTGCTGCAGGGAGAGAGGGGGGAAGATCCCCCCCCCATCTCAACTCTTCTCTTGCTAGAACTGACCTTGGTGGAGGCTCCGTTATCTCAAGTCCTCTCTGCTCTCTGCCAGGGCTGGAATCCTTGCAGCATGTTTCAGCTGGGCAGTTGCTGTCTGGAGATTGTTTCTCCACTGTTACACATCCCGGCTGGAGAGACTTCAATGCCATGCCTGGCCCTGGCCCAAGGCCGAGGGAGTAGGGCCTGGCACCCCTACTTGGGGCCTGCTGCCACTGTCCTCACATGGCGGCCGAATATGTCATTAATATGTCATAATATGTCATTAGCTGAGGCATTGCTAAAACTTTTGATTGACCTTTTCTCCAGAAATATACCTGGGCCTGACCATTTCAGCCAGGGGGACTGGTAAACCCATGACAAATAGCCACAGCTCCCAGTTAAACAGCAGAGCATGAACTGATAAATGAGAGTAAAATAATCTGTTTAATTTTAGCTTGAAGATCGGAGCTAGATTATATCCAGTTTACTGCTTGGCATGCTGCTGTCCTAATGGAACATGTACATGTATATACCCTGAAAGCATCAAAGCCAAAATCCAGTATTAGATGGCATAAGGTAGAAACATCCAAGAGTAAAGGAGTACGTCTCTGATTTACTGAGAAAGGGATTAAAATGAGGGATAGGGGAACAAAATGGAACTGGCAAAATAGACAGCAAACTACTGTAATTGGCACTTATCTTCTCACAGAGAAGAAGCAAATTTTCCATGGGTGACTCTGGGAGCTGCAATGTAGTGTTGGGTCATGGGCTTATATGTATTGCAGCGGAAAGCAATTGAGGTTTTATGCTTACATCAGCTGATGGCTCCTAATGTGGTGACTGCGAGAACTGCTCAGTGGTATAGCTACTGAATTAACAAACAGCAGGAGGCCTCTAAAGAAATTTTAACATCTTTTGGTAAAGAGCTCTGGTATGTGTTGGTATCAAAGATGTGCAGAAAAATTGAAAGAGAGGTCCCCAGAAAGAACTTTTAGAAAAATACAAATCCTGCAAAAGCTTTTCTGAAGTACTCTTTGAAGTTACATCTGTGGGAACAACAGAAGAAAGGGACATTTAGTCCAGACTCAAACTGTAGATGAAAGGAAATTGAAAAGTGGTTTGACATTTTTAAGAGATGAGTAATATTAAGAAGCTTGACCCTGTATAATAGGAAAGCTGCTGTTTCAATGATTGAGGAATTGAAGACTGGAATTTGAAACAGATAAATGGAATCACATTTTTATACAGAGCTTAGTGCAATATAAGGCATTAACTTGTGTAATTCTTTAGTATATGAAGGGCTCCATGGAACCCTGTGAGAAACACATTATGTGAACAAATATATATCCAGCAACATGAGTATTTTCATAGGAGGTGATACAATTCCCTGTAATTTGAGGAACAAAACTACTATTTTATGAAAATAGTAGAGGAAGAAACTTCCCTGACAGGCCCTTTATTCTACAGTATTGTGCATTATGCAATTCTCTGGGTCTTTACTAAGTGCTTGAGTTCACAGTCAGCTCCAAACCTCTGGGTTAGGTTACGCCATCAAGCAACTTCTGTTTCTAGAAGCTAAGAAAGAAATTTGCAATTGCATTAAATTCATCTGTCTAAGTTGCACAGCCTTCTCTGAAAAACACAACTTGTCTCACCAATTAGCTTACCCTTTTTTGCTTTCTCATTTTTTGATAACTAAAAAAGTTTCTTTAAAAAATTTCACATTATTTTCATATTTGCAGCCTGACATGCAAATATTGCATGTTAAATCATTGCTTTGTATTTTATAAACACTGAATCACTAAGTATTGCCATAGATACAGAATTTATTTCTGATATATGATAATTAATTATGATGCTATTTTGGCGTTGGTGTTTAATACCATCTGCCTGTCTGAAACCTGATTGTTCATGTGACCGATCATCCAGTATTTCATTCTTACAGTTTTAATATAGAAAGGAACACGACTCACAAATTATAAACACAAATACATGCACTCTCAGATCTGACTTTAAAGTCTAATGTTTTCATCTACCAGAGAGCACTGTAGTCTTGCTACTGTTGCCCTTTCACTGAACTCTTAGAGATGTTTTATTTTATGGAAAGCTACTTGGCACTACTTGCTTCGATGTGCTCTTATTTGCTTTCTTCTGATCAGTGCACTCTATGACTTGCAGCACTTTGAAGTAACAGCATTTCAGCCCTTTCACGAAAAATGTTAACTTCTCGTTGTTTGCAGTTGTGTCGGCATGTACAGTCTTCTGTTGACTTCTCTGCTGTACTTAATTTTTGAAGTTTTCCACTGGCAAAAAACGGATCTGAACTGCCTCCTGCAAAATACCTGAAAGACCTTTTTTTGGTCTCCTATATGTTATATGTTTACACTGTACATATGCAAAATGCCTACACAGTGATCTTCCCTTATATCAGTCTGAGTTCTTATGAAACTTTTGTTTTGAGACTGTCTTCCAGACAGGCTCCTTCTGTTATTGATAAAAGAGACTGAGAAATGCTGTCTAAACAAGTGTAAAGGTACATTTTTTGACTGAAAGAGTAGAAGTTTTTAAAATCTGTAAAGTTCATACACTTAATCTTCTGTATAAACAACCTGGAAATCCACAAATTTATTCCTATGTTATTCTCTCTTAGTTTTGCATATAATGGTTGATCTGACAAATTTTTATTCATGAAATTAAGGGGGTTTTAGTGTTTAATAGAAATTACCATGTACATGAGGAAGGATGATTTTGAACATAATTGAATACTCATAATAGAGCCGCATAAAAATCTTCTTATATAATCTCTATAATTATTTTTGTTGAGGTATTTTGGTTTGTTTTCATTCCTGGGAAAATTTAAAACATCCTTCTCCAAAAAAAAGGGAAACTGTTATTGTGTCACTTTAAAGTCTTTTTCATAGATTTGGAGTGAAAAATATTTTTAATTTGAGAAGCAAATTTAGATTTCTGAACATCCCCATGTATAGCAATTTGCAATTATTGAAGTAGTTTAATAGGCTGTATCTTGAAGAAGAATAAGAAGCACTCACATTACAATGCGCAAGCTCACAAGTCACAACCCGATTACTTCCAAACTGAAAAGCTTATAAAAAATGTGAAGTACTCTAATAATTTTAAATTACTCTATATTGTACATTTTCAGGTCTCTGATCACCTCCAAATTCAAGTGCTTATAAAACTGCTCCAATAATTTGAAATTACTATGTGCACAGTGATTTAAAATTGTTAAAGTGCTTCAAAGTTTTTTAATAAGCCCTTTAATTTAGAAGTGAGCTGAGCAATACTCCAGTATACCTTCAAGAGATTATTAAACCAATGTAAAAATTTACCATCTGGAAAGAAAATTAAACTGTTTCTTCCAAAAAAAGTAAAATGAAGTGGGGGGAGGAAGAGAGAGGGCAGAGAAGAAGGTAAAAATGTAGCAATATATTAGCAAGGAAGAATGCAAGGATGAGAAACAGAAAAAATATAAACAGAGTAACAGGTTCCTTTGCTGTGTGAAAGGTAGGCATTCAAAATTTAGAGCAGCCGCCTAAATGGGGCCGGAAGGTTCCCCTAAACCCTTAGGGTTAGGGTCCCCTAACCCTAACCCTAACCACCACCCAGAAGGTTAAATCAAGATAATAGTGACAGGGGAAAAGGGTCCTTATAGTTTAGGAAGAGCACAGCTGACAGACACAACATCTTTTAGACTATTCAACATCTAGGCATCACTAGGCTGCTACGTAGATGCACAATTTTTTCCTTAATTCTCCTTAAGCTGTAAAGTTGTGTAGCACTCTTAAGTTGTAATTATTTGAGTGAAATAAACAACTGATTTGTTAACTGATTTTTACTCTAAGAAGAGCATTTCTGCCTAATAAAACACATTTACCATAATGGTGTTTCTTTTGTTCTATCCCAGCCTATCATTTTCCCAGATTTTTCTACTAGAAATTTGGAATAAAGATACAAGCTCATTAAACACAACAAATTAAAAACGTAATTGCCTAATGAAATTTGTACTTCAGATGTTTCCTCAGTTGATGTAACACCTTTTGGTTTTAGTCAATTGACTTAAATGTTGACATATTAATGACATGCATAGCAGGAACTATCATGAGGCTTTATAAAAAGTAATTAATGCTTTTTCTGTGAATTAAGGTATCTATTTAGCGTCTATAAAAAGCAAGAGTGGCAAAGTGTCAGACCGTCTACTCATAAACAATGAAACCACTCATACAGCTATCAGTGTCATGAAATACTCATCAGGTAGCAGCACTGACATGATAGCCCTCGCCAAATTACCTTGTATGAATATGTATTTTTCCTGGATATATCCTTGTAACCGATCCTCAGAGCCTGGTCCAGGCTTTTGACAAGTACAGCCTCTGTTGAGATTTTTGAAATACAAGGATGAAATACCCAGTTTTCTTCCTGAGAGATGTCCAAGCAGATAGTGGTCTCAGTTGGCTGCAGTGATCCAGGAGGAGCTGGCACAGAGAGGACAAGGATGGTGTTGGCAGCTGGGGCTTAGAAGGCAGAAAATTATGAGATAAGCTGCTATTTCTCACTCTGTTCTCATTTTCTTTTTGCTACAGGAAGGACAGTGCTTTGTTTGGTGGGAGTGCACACTGTGTTCTCAGTACTTGCTTTGACCTTTAATCAATATCGATTGATTCTGTGAAGACTTGAACTGTCTGACCTCTGACTGGCTTTGCAATAGTAAATTTAAATGATACTAGTATTTTTCAGTTGCTGAAAACACCAGGAATACATCAAGGACAAAAAAAACGAACAATGCTTTGAAGCCAATGTGATAACTTTGGCATTATTTGAAGTGGGTGCCTAAATAAAAGCTTTTTGTATTTCAAACTCAGGATACAGAAATGAGACTAGGTATCACTTTGAAAATTTCCAAGCTCTTTCATAAACAACAAACAACGGCACAGCTCATAAGTGGCAGAGATCGTCAACCTGCCTTCACAGACTGATTTTAAAGTGGTCTAGAGAAAGAATTTGAAATTGGGCTCCATCTCCCTTATTGTAGTGTGGGCCTGTCTTTAGTTCTTGGAAGAACAGAATCATGTTGACTGTCCTTTTTTCTACAGGAAACAACACTTTGAGAACAAAAAAAATCTTTATGACTGTGAATTAAAAAGCACTGCAAAAGCTACCTCACTGATAAGTCATAGATTTAGCCTTTAAAGAACTGAACAAAAAGATCAATACACTGATTTCCTTTTCATCTGCCTGGACCATGAAGCATAGACCTCTTGCTTTGTTTGCTGTGTAATGAAGGAGGTAAGGCAGTGCTAGCAGAAAGAAAAGATTATCTCCCTCTGGTAAATATATTGATGTTACAGACAGAGGGAGAGAATGACACAGAAAGTAATAAGAAATTTGACTGCTTTTCTTCCCTTCCTTTCCAGCTTAGCATTGCTACATCCCAGTGAATTATCTGCTACAAAGAGGAGGAACTGTTTAGAGACTGGCAACGAAGAGCATTTACAATTAGTTGAATTGATTAACCTTTACAAATGCTGTTACTTTTGGTGTTTTTTTCCTCCACACCAGTGGAACAACATACCTTATTGATTAAACATATTCCTTTTATGGTAGCTCTGACTTGTCTATGGCTTCGCCAGTCAATAAAATCTGCCTCTTTAATAGCTTCGGCACGTTCTTGGAGATTGATTGGCATTGGGCTGGAAATTGGAGACTGATGCAAGCACTATAACAGGCTGCCCAGGGAAGCCATTCCCGGAGTTATTTGAAATATGGGTTGGATAGGATGCTAAGGGACATGGTTTAGTGGTGGTCTTGGAATTGCACACTTAACAGTAGGACTCGATCTTAGAGGTCTTTTCCAACTCAAATGATCCTATCATTCTATGATTCTGTGATTATGTAAATAACTCTCCTTGTCTTGAGTGTCAGGAGTCACACTGCAAAGGCAGGAGAAGCCAATTTGAATTACAGCTGCTCCTCTAAAGTGAATGCTGTGGTAAAACAAAGGGAGTTATCCTCTTTATTGTATGTCACCTACTCTGCATGAGACTCATTTTCTTGTCTAGCTGGGAACAGCCAACAACTAAACATAAACAAATAAAGGACATTATTTGCAACATTTATGGCTTGGCTTATGATATTTTATTTTACATACATCATGTGCAAATGTGGCAACGGCAAGATTCCACTTTTCAGTGACGTGTTTTTAAATCTCTTTGAAAGCTGATTTTGGTGATGGTGTGATTGGCAGTGAAATTGGCCTTGCTAAGAGAAAGGGCTCTGAGAGATCAAGACCTCTTGGAAGACGTGTGGTGTTAAGTGGGTTCCTTTCTAACCTAGAAGCTTCAGGAGGATGTGTGCAAAATACCACTTCATGTTCCATTCTTACTTTTGGAGAAGGGATGTATGTGATTTTTGTGATTATAAAAGCTAATGACAGCACACATTGTTTCAATAAAAATTCATCACATTCTGCCTGTTGTTAGTACCCACTGTACCTGGGAAAACTCTCCACTTTAAGAAGGGATGAGTAGAAATTTAATTTCCCTGCCAGCTCAAGCTGAGGCTTCTTCTGTACAGTCTTTGATGTATTATGAAACCTGCTGAATTACACATGTTGTTCTACTATTTGCTTTTCAGCTCAGCAGGGACTGAACAGAGAACACCAAACTCGTTTCACTGAGGGATGTAGGTGGGTTAAATGAAATGCCCTTCAACACGTAAAAAAGGCGCCAGGCTTCGTTCATGTACAAGAACCATTAAGACTTAAGAGTTTTAACAGCACTATTCCAGTTTTTCAACAACAAAAAAATGTCTTGCCAGTTAAAACTAAGAACACACAGAACATTAAGAGGCTTAAATGAGGCATTCTTTTAAATGTAGATAAACTGGTTTGAAGAGATCTATTATCTACGAAATGTTAACAGAGAAGATGTAAATAGTACACATATACATACTGTTTATATATTGAGACATATGGTAGCTTGTGCATGCATTATATTAAACATATATCATCAAGTATTTAATGGTTAATATAAGGGAACTGATGTCATTCTATGAATCAGAGGAACAATGGTGGCACTCAGCCATTTCTTTCCTGAATAGCTGCTGTGTTTTTTAAAAATAAAAAATCAGGGAGCTGCTGTAGCAGAGTCTGTAGCATTCACAGCATGACAAACAAATTAGAAAACAGCAGATGCAGCACAAATTAAGATGTATTTAACACAGCAGCCCATCAGATGTGTGAAAGTCTTTTGTATATCAGCTTTGCAAGGTTGATGTATTGCACTTTAGACAGCTGATAATGAACCCTTCTAGCAATTAGAGATGGAAATACTGAGGATTAGAAATTGTGCTGTTCCCAGTGGGGGCAGGGAGGAAGTGGGAAAACCCTAAACCCTTAGTGAGAAATTTACTGCTTTATGTGTGTGCATTGAGCAAAAAACAAAGCAAATGTTTCAGTTTATGAACATGTACATTTTTAATTTCTCACTTATATTTTTTTAATGTAATGCTCACGTAATTATTATTTCATTTCATGTGTAATTTAAAAAATATGTTTCACTGTTGATGGGAGTTTTATGGCTGGTACAATGTCTCTTGCTTTATGTGGTGCTTTATTTAGTCATCTGATGGGAGGATAGTAATTTCAGTAATCTAGTCTTCAAACAGCAATAACCCTTTTAATGGTTTAAGTAGTTTACAACTTTATAATTTTATTGCATTTTGCTTTTTTCGCTAATGTTTCTGTTACACGTCCTCTTCCTAATTCCCTTTCCATGGCCCAAAGCATATTTTAAAAACCTGATGCATAAGGTTGTAGGTTTGAAGCCCAGACTCAATTCTGTGCTTGATCCTCCGAGATGCTGAGTGCTCTCAGCTCCAAGGAGTTGCAATAGAAATGGAGAGTACTTAATAGCTCACCTGCCTGAGCCCCCTGAGGAGAACAACACATTACAGTGGAACTGGGATCTGTCTGCTATATAGATAATAATAGTTTCCACTTATATAGGGTCTTTCATCTGAGAATCTCAAAATGCAGATTATGGATGTGCTACAGCAGTGACTTTGTTATGGCTGCAGAGAGATTTGAAACTGAAGCAGGCGTTAGTGCTCTTTGTTACCTTTGAATAAAAAAATATATCTTAGTGCATCCTCACCAGAATTACTATCATGAGGCTTTATAAAAAGTAATTAATGCTTTTTCTGTGAATTAAGGTATCTATTTAGCGTGAATTATGGTTGCTTAAAAATCGTCTTGTGTCGGTATGTGTACCTATTATTTTATTATTATTAGACACAGTGTTTGTACTCCTTGCTCTCAGCTGCTGTGCTGCTTGAGGGTGAGTGCCTTTTGAGAAAACAAACCACAGGCACCAGTCTGGGCAATAGGGAAGCCCAGGCTGAAAGTACAGCCTCCTTACAGCTGTCTGCATAACAATACTGATGGCAATCACTGTTGCCCGCAGAAAGAGCACCAGTTGGTCTCACAATTGATATGAACAGAACTGTGATATTGTGAAAATGTCTTTAGGGTCTCAGTCCCTATATTACTATTATGCCATCAGAAGTCTGAGCAGTAAAGACAAGAACTATCCAGACCTCTGCAGACGGAGCATGGGAGGAACTTTGTGAAAATGTGTTCTTGCACAATGTAGAGAATAGAGCTGCCAGGATACTGCACTTAGAGCTTGTGGGGAAGACATGAGGGATATTGAACATGAATGACAGGACCCACTTCCTGTGATTCAACATTGCACCTACTTTCATAACTAATGATGATGACAAAATGAGCAATTTATTTTTGTGATTTCTGATTGTTTTTATTGATTGTAGGAAAAACTTTCTCTATTCCTTTGCATTAAGGAGGAAAAAAGGATGAGAACTGATGGCATATGAGTGGTGTGAAACCTGCCTGTCTAATGTGATACTAGATTGATACACTGCCAAGAAAAAATAGGTCCGACTGGTAAAATTAGGCGTGGTACCTGCCCTAACACTGTTCTTTTTGATTCTGGGGGCTAATTCTTTGCGTTTTCAGTGCAAATGCGCTTTAGTGATACTTTTCCCTTGTCCATAATGGTGGGCTTGAGGACAGCCGGATACATGCACAATTTTGATGTACTCTTTCTCAAATTTTAATGTGGAATGAATCATTCTACAGTAAGAAATTCTGTTAACTTCCATAAACAGTATAATCCAAGGTTCTGCAAGTGGGAAGGTTGATAAGACATATCACTCCATTGCATTTTTCCTAATGTTACTAGTGTGAGGGATGAGTAAAATATCTACTATGCATATTTGTCATAGCGACCATTTGGATTAGAGCAAAGGACTCTTTCCAACAGTGAAGCTATTATCCTGTCTTGGCTTTCAAGCCATAGCTTTTGACCTTCATTTAAAAGCTGTATTATACTGGTAGTTATTAACAGTGATCACTTGGTGTGATAGTTTTTAAATTAGACTAGACTGCCAGCAAAAGCACTCTGATTGCATTTAATCAGGAAATGAAAATGATTCTTTCTGGCCAAATGAGTTACCTTTGCATTACTTAAAAAAATAAAAAGCAATCAGGCAAGATTCTGTCATTGCCAGCCTCTTGTTTATTGAGATCCAGAATAACAGTAGTGCCCAATACACAAAACATTGCTTAACCCTTTTGACTTTATAAGGCCATGGTGCAGAATTATTCCCTGATGCAGATGACGTATCACTGTGACAGAGACCAATAAGGTTGTTTTCTGGGTCACAGGTAGTTAATTTTTTATACTTAAGATTCCTTTTTTCTGCTGACTGTGCTCTGAATGATCATCTTAAATTTCATCTTTTATTTCATAGATGTAAATAAGCCATGGCAGTTGATTACATACTAGCAAATTAAATGTTGGAAGTTTTACTAATGATATGATGCATAATGTAGTAATAATTATTATTGTGTTTTAACAAGTGTGTACATATGTAAACATGGATTATGCTTGTGACAAGCAAGTTTTTACACACCAAATAAAAAATATTGTGATTTCCTCCCCCCCATCATTCTGCTTTACAGTATCTTGAGATTATTGCAAGAATGCAAGGCTTATTGCTGGTAAAAAAAAAAAAAAAAACCACCAGAGTTTTCAATAAAGTAAAATACATGGAGTTAGATGCATGATAGCTACAGCACTGTGGATCAGGTTACCAGAGTAAGCAACAAGTGTCCTAGTTCTGAGATAAGACTGGAGAATAGCTTAGGGATACATGAAATTACTAAGAGTCTTGAGGAAGTATCAAGTACATGTAGATTTATAGGTCAAGTTTTTTTCATCAGTTTACCTTCCACTCTCAACCTGAGAGAGAAGCATAATGAAAACTTTTTGCAACTTTCCTTCTTTCACATTTATTCTGTCAATGCAGAACATTTTTCTTTTTGTCACCGCCAGTCTCAGCTGTAAAAAAGTGTGAATAATTTCAATTAAGATATAGCAAGTTTTAATTTGGGCAGTTTGCATATTTATATCATGTCTGTAACAGAGG
>VYXB01004831.1:0-16983 GCA_013397135.1 Pachyramphus minor | reverse complement strand
AGTGTGCTCAATACCATATTTTGTGATATAAGTTGTCAAAAGGAGGCCTACCCTTCAACATTTCTAGTGTTCAACCTCTTTCCTACTTTCCCCTTTGAAAGGGCCAGTGCTTCCTGTGAAGAAAACAGTTCATCCTGATGAAAATGAAGACACTTAACACACTTTATCCTCCACAATTACAAATAGCTAATCATAATTAGGAACCCTGCTGTTGGGAAAACTGCTCACCCTGGAGCTAAAAAAAACCCTCTGAACTTTCCCTTCTTGTATTCTTCAAATCTTTTTGAAGCTAAGTGTCTACACAGTTTGCCTGAAAGTAGCACTCCTGCAGAAACAACTCTTCCAGTGACCCTTCAGTGCTTCCACCTCAACACTTTTTTCTGCTTTCTTACTGTAAATGAAGTACTAATTGCGTGATGATACATCATTCACTCTTTCCTTTTTAGGAAGTGTTTTGGCATGAGACTAGTACATGCATTTACTAACATTTTTCCAGTTTTCTTATAAAATGCCTTGATTGGTTGCTCTTACCTGAAAATTACATATCTGCAAGCAGAATCTTCTAATTAAAAGTAGGTCAGTATTAAAGAAATAATGTTTGAGGTGTTAAGCAAGGATTCAAGATCATTGGAAAAATAATAATGATTTGAAGTATAGCCAAGGATAATTCAACCCTATTGGGCAGTAAGTCTTATGAAATGCCCCATGCCAGTTCCAATATAGTTTAAAATGTACAAATATAAAACCTTTCCCTTCAATATTTGTCTCATTTCCCATGTTTTTAGTTATAAGCCAGGGAAATCTCTTTTGGCCTTTTACGCTGTATTTTGTACTGGAGACCTGTGTCCCACACATTGGTCTGTCAAATTCTGTATCTCCAATCAGCCTGCAATTGTGTGAATTCTGAGACAGATATGCACCTAAGTCTTAAGGATAGTATTTGCTTCTCTGAACCAGTACAGAAACAAGCTCCTCTTTTGTATTGTGGGGATGTAAGTTAGATGCAAGTGCCAGCTTGCCTTGTTTTCATGTTCCCGGTAAAAGATGCTCCTTTTCTGGTGGGGGAGGGAACACAATAAACTGAATGATGCAAATTTTTTTTCCTGCCATCTTCATTTTTATGACATTTGATTGGCATGCCATTAGCTTTACATTATTTAAAAAACTCCTGCAGTATTTCCTGTGCAACCAAATAATTGAAAGACATGTCATGCAGCATCTTGTTTTAATGACATGCATCAACATTCAGTACCATTGTAATGACACTGCTGCCACTTAAGATGTCTAAACCAATATCCAAGGGATTTTAAGTTCACTTTTTTTTTGGTAAGGAAATTTAATACAATCCTTCAAAAATGAGCCAGGTTATATTTTTTTTTAAGTCATCACCAAGAAGTTAAGATAAAACCAGGCAATTAATTTAGTTCTGTTAATTTACTACATGAGATCCCTGTATCAAGATTTTGTATGGGGAGAAAAACACAGTAGGTGCCTCCTCAGACACTGAACCATTTGAAGAAGGTCAATTTAAAATGGGGAATAACAAAACCCAGCTGCTTTACAGAGAAAACTGTATTTCTGTGTAAGGTTCTCTGGCTGCTAATAAGTATTCGTGATTGCTGCTTTCCAAATTTTTACTACTGACTACAAGTCTCTATTTTTGGCTCCCAAAACTTCTTGCGGGAAGAACAACATAGATATATAATGTACTTTTTAGTGTGTGTATATGCACACAATCTCAAACGTAAGAGAGAGAGAGAGAGAGAGAGAGAGAGAGAGACAGAGAGATATCCACTATACTTTTCACGAAAAAAAAAGACTAAAAGAGAGACTGGATGTAAATTTCCAGGAAAGGGCTTCATTTACAAGTATTCCTGATACTTTAGTGGATAAAAATAATGGATATTTATCTTAAAACCTGTAAAGTAAGACAAATCCTTGCTTCAAGAACAGAATTCTATGTAGTGACATTTTTCCTCAGAGATTTATTAGTGTTCTAGGTTAGAATTTCAATTGTGAAAAGAAAAATGGAGAGATTTTAGAAATGCATCATCATTTACATTTATTTTTTTAAGGAAAATTTGGGTTGGTTTTAGATCCTATTATTCTTTTGATACTTTGTAAAAGCAACTTTGCAAAATATGTCAGGTTCTTTTGAAAACAGCATCATGGAATTTAGACAGTTGAAAAGTGTGTTCTTCAAAGCATGTACTCAAAAAATTGAAAATATCTGCATTTTTCTTTTTTTGAGGTTTTGGTTTATTGTTTGGGTTTGTTCATGTGTAGTCTGGAAAACAGAGCATTCTTTTAGAAATTCTGTTTCTTAAAAGACTTTACCTTGGGAAAACTGTGATCAGAAATAAAGTAAACTGGAGGAACAACTAATAAAATCCTATTGCTAATTGTAGTGTGTGTCTTGTTCAGTGTTGGAGCTTTCTGGGCAGAGTAAAGGAATTAGTAACACACTCTACTGAAACATTCTGACATGTGACAGGATGCTGCTTGTATCATATTTTATCACCCCTCCCCCATTTCATATTGCAGTTGACATCACATTGTATTTTCTATTAAAACAGAGGAAACCGAACAAAATGCTATTTCTGATAACCACTCTGCAACATTGTGGCATACTGTTTTGCCTCATCTCATATGTACAGAGCAGTGCTACTTATTTGTTATGGGACTTTGAGTTCTCCTGTGAATGTCACTTGTACATATCCTTTAGTACGAGCTTTTACAATAATCTCAGATTTAGCTAGAACAAACACAAACATAAATGTAGCCATACAGTCCACTATTGATTGCACTTATGAGGACACAAGAGTGTACTTTGTTCGTTATGGTTTATGCACATTGGATTCCTTACATTATGTTACATTTACATAAGAATTTTCTGACAAAATGCTCATTTTGGAGAGCCCTGTTACGTTTTGAGATAAGACATCTTCAATCTCATGGAATGAGATTTTTAGGAGACTGAATAATGGTATACTCAAAACAAAGAACAAAAGTCAGCATGTATTCTGTGGGTACCTGTTTTATTTTTTAATTCATTTTAAGTGGTCCACACTCTGGAGGCCAGAGTTGCTTTGTTCTCTTGTAAATGCATAAACACATATTTGCCACTTTTTCCTAATTTTCTAAGGAAATTGGTTAAAGTCTAAGGTCTAATGACTGGTTTGAAATACCTGACATTAACAGCTGTAACTGATATTGTCAACAAGGCCAACATTATTAAAGTTATTTTGAAATTTTACTGTTTTCAAGGGGTTTAAATATTTTTAAACTCTAGAAAACTGTGTTCAGCCCTGCATTATAGAGTGAAGCATCTTCCTGTATTTTCTCTCTCTCTCTGATTTTATGAATCTTGCATTCTTTCCTGCATAAACCAACATATTCTCGTTATTAGGACAGTCAGCTGGGCATATGAGTGTTATGTGCTTAAATTCCTCGTGCTGAAGTGACAGTTACATTTTGGGCTCCTATCTCTTGGGTGAGATTTTGATAGTTACAATAATAACAGTAAACCTTAGTGTGGAAGGAAACACTAGTTTGATTTTTACAAAAATTTGGCAGTGACAGCTGTGGTTTGGGCTGAACCTGGCTGTCACTGGGGATTTGTGTCAATACAGGTTGGGGAATGAACAGATCAGGAGGAGCCCTGCCAAGAAGGACTAGGGGTTGCTGGTGGGTGAGAGGGTGGACATGACCCAGCCAAGTTTACTTGAGCCCAGAAAACCAATCATATCCTGGGCTGCATCAAAAGCAGCGTGGCCAGTGGGGTGAGGGAGGTGATTTTGCCGCTCTACACTGCTCTGGTGAGACCCCACCCAGAGTGCTGCATCCAGCTCTGAGGTCCTCAGCACAAGAAAGACTTGAACCCATAGGAGCGAGAGCAGAGAAGGACCACCAAGATTATTAGAGAGCAAGGAAAGGCTGCCAAGATTAATAGAGGCATGGAGCATCTCTCCTTTGAGGAAAGGCTGAGAGAATTGGGTTTGTTCAGCCTAGAAAAGTGATGATTTGGGGGTGATCTAATTCTGGCCTTCTAGTACCTGAAGAGAACCTTCAAGAAAGATAGAGAGGGACTTTTACAAAAGCCTGTAGTGACAGAACAAGGGGTAACAGCTTCAAACTGAAAGATATTGGGTTTAGATCAGATACTAGGAAGAAATTCTTTACTGTGTTGGTGGTGGGGTCCTGGAACTGGTTGCCCAGGGAAGCTATGAATGCTCTGTCCCTGGAAATCCATAAGGCCAGGTCGGATGGGGCTCTGAGCAACCTGGTCTAGTGAGATGTGCCTCTGTCCATGGCAGGGGAGTTGAAACTGATGATCTTTAAGGTCCCTTCTGTCCATGGCAGGGGAGTTGGAACTGATGATCTTTAAGGTCCCTTCCAGCCCAAACCATTCTATAAACTTATGAAAAGAAAGCTTTTGCCAGGGATATATCAAGCACTGTCCAGTGACTACAGGACACCACATACTGATGAGACTCTGCTTGGCCAGGACATACAATAAATGTAGGCTTGAACCCTGGAGTTATAATTTAGGAAGAACTCATATTTCTGGCTACTTCTGCTTCCCTGGTTAGTGGAAATGAGTAGAAGCATTATGGTCTCACCATAATGAGTTTCTAAGTTTGACTTCAAGTAAAATATATATTAAAAACTTACTTTTATATGTCTGAACAGTTGTGAATCTGGCTTCTAGCTTTCCAATCTGCTTTTTTTTTTTTTTTTAACAGAATTTTATAGCTTGAGTAACTATGTTAAAAGTAATACTAGAATTTAGCTCTATAGATATTGGTAGTTTTGGTAGTTCCTATACTTCTCAAAGAAAGCATTTAAAAGAGATGTTTATAAACTAGTGGTAAATTGAAGGCAGGCAAACATGGTGTGAAATGGTTTAGATTATTCAAATTTGAGGAAAGAAGGAGAGAAAGAAAAATGTGGAGCTTGGGAAAACATCGATTAAGAAGTGTAACAAGGCTGTTTGTGAGATAGAGAGGAGAAATTCTTAAAAGCAGTGCCAGAATGTGAAGATCTGCACTGGAAAAATGTATTTTCCTTCAGACAAAGAATGACAGAGCCAACTGAAATCTGTTGTAATCTTCTGAGGTAAGCGGGAAAGTACCACAGCTTCTGATACTGAAAAAATAGGCTAGATAGAGAAAGTATTTAAGGAAATTCTGTGCAGGTAATCCAAACCCAGATAAACTACAAGTCTATTATACCTCTTCTATCTGTGATTAAATATATTTTTTAACATGGTGGGTGGAAAGATGTGAAAAGCAGGTGTGATTCTCCTTAGTTGTTTTTTTTTTTAATGCCTCAGAATTATGTATAACCAATGTATTCTGAAAATATGCAATAGTAAATACAGAAATATGGACTTACAAAAAAATTACCTTAAATTTTACTATTCAGTCTAGTGAGGATTCTGATATTTCATTTCAGAATTACAAAACAAAGTGATGTTTCTAATGTAGCTGTTCAAAATTTCAGCTTTAATTCAGAGCTGAATAACATACCAAATTCAGTATGTTCTGTTATTGCTACAGAAAATAAACGATCACAATTATAACACATCAGTGATATTTTTCTTCAAGTTACTTTTAGTTCTAAGGAATGCTTTTCCAGTTTTAAAAGTTAAACATTAATCTATGAACATATTTTACCCCGACAGTTTTGCACAGACAAAACCAACTATTTCCATGATATTCAACTTTATTATAGTAAAATCATGATTTTTTTTTTAAATTTTCATAATGATTTGTTTTAATTCTTTATTTATACTTTATTTTACTATGCCATGACAGCGTTATGACAGGAAAAGTTGATCTTAGAATGATTATTTAGATTATTATGCAGATGATGAAAGCCAAAGGTCACCGTAAAATTTCCTTGCTGTGGTTGCAAATAGTCCAAGTAGGATATTTGTAGCATCAAGTGTAAATATGTGTTTGTTTTTATTTTTATTAACTATATAAACACTCATTCCTAATGATTCAGGATAACCTGAACAAGGGAAATCTATGTTTGAGGTTCAGACAGTCTATCCTTAGGACTCATTCTCTAGTCCCTGTCAAGCAGATGTTTGGAGCAAGGAGCAGGGTATCATCATTACCCTGTCAAAGATCTTCATTCCCACCATTGACTTGAACCAACACTGCTGATCTTGTGTTTACTGGGCTGAAAGTCTGGTCCACAGAGTGTGGGATGTGAAGTCCACTCTGTGTTATTGAGAGTTGATGGGTAAAGTAAGGAGAGCGTTTCAAAATAAACTCCAAGAATTTATAATACTAAAAATCAGCAGTTATAGAGGGAATAAATGTTAAAAAGTGTAGTTTGGTTGTGATAACCACCTCTGCAGGAGTCAGTGTGGAATGTGGAAAGATTATAAGAAGCATTATCTTACCCCTTTGCATGAGGAAGAAAAAAATGCTGTCAAAGCAATAAAAATTAAATTCTTCTGTTTTTTGCATTCAAACATTAATTAGAATTTTATCTTTACCTGAACCCAAACCATCTGATGAAGTATATTCTAATTCACAGTATACACCTGTGAATGAGAAATGTTAAATTAAATTTCCTAGCTAGAAATATGTCTCTAGGTAAAACCAGAATTTGACATTTGATTATTTGTGGGTGTTGGTCCTCAGCAGATTTAGTCAGAATTTATTCTCTGAGGTGAAATGGTGAGGGGGTTTTTGTTACTACTAATTTCAGGTGATAGTAACAGAGGTATGACTGTCCAGTTTGTTCATGCTCCTGTTCTCTTAGAACAGAGTTGTGATCTTGAACTAGGAGGTCTGAGCATTTGTGGCATAGCTGTTAATTGCTTTGTGGTTGTTACCGTGATGTTGTAATATTTTCATCATCCTATCCTGCTAAATAGACCTGCAGATAGGTTTTTTTTTTCCTTAAATATTTGGATTTTCTGGTTTTATACAGTTAAGGCAGAGCATTCAAGGTAGACCATTTTATAGGCCAGTATTAATAGTTTTCAGTGAATGACAGATCTTTCTGTAAGTTGTCCATTATTTAGTAAAATATGTACTTGTTTATGAAATAATTTCTCTTGAGATATTGGACACTCAGTTATTGATAAGGTTTTTTTCTGTTATCAACAAACCTGCTTTGATATATACTGCTTCAAGTCAGAAAATGTAGAGCTGGTGAGAGATATCTCTCTAGAACCTGACTTCATTGTTTGCCACATTTTATTTCACTGTTCACAAATGGGAGTTTAAAATATCCTTATTGAGGGAAACTGAGTAGTAATTAATCTTTTAGCCCTCAGATATTACTCATTTATTTTTTCACAGCATTTTATCAAGGTTGTCACAACTCCATATTGTAGGTGTTAATATTTATAATGTGTGGCTTTTGTGATTTTTAAAGGTAAAAAAAAATAGTATTTTAATTGCTTGCCACTCAGCAAAATTGCAGATGAAATTACAGGCTGGCAGAAGGTGATGGTGGAAATAAGTCCTGAGTGAATAAACGTTGGTGCAGATGTGAGTCTCATAACTCTATTCCCTTAAACATCAGTGAAAGAGAAAGCACGAAAATCTTCTGCAACTAAATCTTTTTCCTTGTTCCATTGCAGAGATACCGCAAGCAGTAATGACTAGAGTGATCTATGGCATAAGGAAGAGCTGAATTTTGTAGATTATCATAGGTATCATGAATCTCATACTGCTAAGAAAAAGTCTCGTGTGGAGTATGAGTCTGAGACCATTTTCAAATTTTAAGTTGGATGTACTCTATCAATGAAAGGAAAGCAGGAAGATTTTTTTTTAATCTCTGTCTACCAACACCATCTCCATCTTGCTTGTGTTTGTATTCATCTAGATTTTAATCGATAAACTCATCTATTACCACTGCTGATAACGGGCTGACTAATAGACAGTATTGGACTGTGACAAACATGAACATCTGTATAGGACTCATGCTCAAATTTGTCTGATTGCTGCTTATAGCTCTTGATCATGACCAGATGAAATTTAACATTATGGACTTGTGCATGGAGGGGTTCTTTTACAGATCTGTCATCAACTTCTAGTCACAGTGCATGAACTATTAAGGTAAAAGATGTCTCAGAAAATAACATCTAAATTCTCTCTTGCCATCACTCTCAAGCATGCTTTCTAACTGAGGTTATGTAGCCTGAACTACTTTATTCTTGAAAAGTTTGGAATCATTGCATATACTACAGACCTCAAGGGTTGTCACTTAGTGATTGAAGATCACTTGATGTATTGTTCTGATATCTATCATAAGCATTACTTTTCCATAATCTTACTGACTTTTCATTTGTCATGGTTTAACCTCAGCCAATAACAGCCACACTCAGCTGCTCTCTCACTTCCCCCCTTGGTGGGATGGAGGAGGGAATCAGAAGAGTAAAAGTGAGAAAAATCATGGCTTAAGAAAAAGACAGTTTAATAGGTAAAGCGAAAGCTATGCAGAGAAGTGGAGTAAAACAAGAAATTAATTCACCTTTTCCCATGGATGGGCAGGTGTTTGGCCATTTCCTTTTCCCATGGGCGGGCAGGTGTTTGGCCATTTCCAGGAAAGATGGGCTCTATCACACATAGTACCAACAGGTAGACAAAAGCTATAACACTGAGCAACCCCTGCCTTTCTTTCATCTCCTGCAGGTGTTTGGCCATTTCCAGGAAAGATGGGCTCTATCACACATAGTACCAACAGGTAGACAAAAGCTATAACACTGGGCAACCCCTGCCTTTCTTTCATCTCCTCCCAACTTTATATACTGAGCATGACCTACCTATATATGGTCTGAAATATTCCTGTTGGTCAGTTGGAATCAGCTGTCCCAGCTGTGCCCCCTTCCAACTCCTAGTGCACCTCCAACCCCCTTGCTGGAGAGGGGGAGTCAGGAGCAGAAAAGGCCTTGGACCTGTGTAAGCACCGCTCAGCAGTAATGAAAACATTCCAGCGTTATCAACAGTGTTTTCAGCACAAGTACAGACCATAACACCATATAAACTATTCAGATGAAAATCAACTATGCCAGCCAAACCCAGCACATCATTTTATGGTACACTTAACAATATTTATGCTGGTCAACTCTTAGATGAGGGAGATGCTTCCAAGGTCAAAGTTTGCCTGAGTGTAAAGGAAGAACTTTATTGCTGAGAAGGGAGTAATAAGATCACAGAGTCATAGAGTCATACGCTGCTTAAGGCTGGAAAGAACTTTAAAAACCATATGGTTCCAACACCCATGCTGTGGGCAAGGAGGCCTCCCACTTGACAAGGTTGATTGAAATCCCATTTAACCTGGCCTTGAACACCTGAAGGAATGGGGCATTCACAGCTTCTCTGGGCAACTGGTTCCAGTGCCTCACTACCGTCTGTGTTAGATCACCACATATATTTGTCCTTCTGATGGTAAAATGGGAATGATCAGCTATTTTTAATTTATTTTATTAACATGTGTTTCTACATGCATGCAAGTGTTCAATAAGGGAAACAGAAGTACACCAGCAGATGAACAAGCTCTGAGGTGCTCATCTTCCTTTTGCTGCCCTTACAACAGCAGAAAAACTCCTTTGTCTTTTTTGGTACTGAAACTGCTTGACAAACAACAGTTTATACAGAGCTAGCAGGAAAACTTGAACTAATACAATCCAAATTTTAACTACTTTAGCCTTGAAAGGGAAAATGAATCAAACTAGTCCCATCTACAGTAAATCAACTGTACCTAACTGTACTGTACCTTACAATTCTAAATGACTAACACAGTGCAAGCAACACTAATCCTAAGTATATTCAAGAAGTAAAAGTGAAAAATATTATTATTTCTACATGAAGAAATATGAAATAATCCTTAAGATAGAGGAATACTTACATTTCATTAACTCTGGGACAAAACATTGTATCAACTCTGGGAAAAAATGCATCAGAATGTTTTTATCTGTTATGTAGTACCTGATACTTATGATAAGATGTAGATTATTCAATATTCTCAGTTCAGACTTTCTAAGATTCCTACCAGTAGAATTGTGAAACATTACTTCAATTACTAAAACAAAACCCAGCTGGAGTATGTAGTTAATGCCCTAAGCAAAAGATGGCTGCACATAGGTAGTTCACATCAGAGAGCCAGAGTTACACACCCAAATAAATCTGAAGTGGTTCATAGAATCACAGGATAGTTTGTGTCGGAAGGGACCTTTGAAGGTCATGTAGTCCCACCCTCCTACTACTGGCAGGGACATCTTTCACTAGATCAGATTTCTTAAAGGCCCATCCAACCTGGCCTTGAATGTTTCCAGTAATGGGACATCCACAGGTTCACTGGGAAACCTGTTCCAGTGCCTCAGTAACTATTGTCAAATATGACCCTCTTTGTAAAAACTTTCTTCCTTATTTCCAACACAAACTTAACCTCTTTCAGTTTAAAACTTGCTCTTTGGCTTGTCACTGGAGGCCTTGGTAAAAAGTCACTCTCCATCTTCCTTAGAGACCCTGTTGATACATTGAAAGACCAGTAAGGTCTCCCTGGAGCGTTCTCTTTTCCAGTTCCCTTGGACTTTTGTAATAGAAGAGGTGTTCTAGTCTTTTCACCATTTTTGTGAGCCTTCATTTCCTTCTTGTTCTGGGGCCTCAGAGAGGAATGCAACACCCTGTATGGGGTCTCACCAGAGCAGAGTAGAGGGGGAAAACCACCTCCCTCAACCTCCTGGCCATGCTGTTTTCTGTGTCGCCCAGATTTGAGCTGGCTTTCNCCTTTGAAGGTCATGTAGTCCCACCCTCCTACTACTGGCAGGGACATCTTTCACTAGATCAGATTTCTTAAAGGCCCATCCAACCTGGCCTTGAATGTTTCCAGTAATGGGACATCCACAGGTTCACTGGGAAACCTGTTCCAGTGCCTCAGTAACTATTGTCAAATATGACCCTCTTTGTAAAAACTTTCTTCCTTATTTCCAACACAAACTTAACCTCTTTCAGTTTAAAACTTGCTCTTTGGCTTGTCACTGGAGGCCTTGGTAAAAAGTCACTCTCCATCTTCCTTAGAGACCCTGTTGATACATTGAAAGACCAGTAAGGTCTCCCTGGAGCGTTCTCTTTTCCAGTTCCCTTGGACTTTTGTAATAGAAGAGGTGTTCTAGTCTTTTCACCATTTTTGTGAGCCTTCATTTCCTTCTTGTTCTGGGGCCTCAGAGAGGAATGCAACACCCTGTATGGGGTCTCACCAGAGCAGAGTAGAGGGGGAAAACCACCTCCCTCAACCTCCTGGCCATGCTGTTTTCTGTGTCGCCCAGATTTGAGCTGGCTTTCTGGGCTGCAAGTGTCCACTGATGACTCCCATTGAGCTTTTCACCCACCAGTGTATTGAGTCTGGCTGAGATGGAGCAATAATGCTGTGGGTGAGCATTATCAAAGGTCGTATAGAAGCATAGGCAGATGACATCTGTGGTTCTTTGCTGGGACACTGATGCAGTCACTCCATCATAGAAGGTCACTAGGTTAGTCAATTTATGTATTTGTTTCCAATGTAGCCTGTGCTACATTGCATAGACTTAGAATGAAATACAAGCACAAAACTGGTAAATCAAAAGGGCAGAAAAATGACAAGGAAGTATATTTAAAATTAAAAATCGTCTGGTGTTTCAAGCTTTTGAAACTTAGAAAAAAAATAAAGGGAACTTCACAATATTTTTAGGTCTTACAGAGACATACAAAATATAATTATTTTTCTGCTTTCTTTTTTGAGTTTGTAGACATTTAGTAAATTTTTGAACCACTTCAGAATTTCTTCTGTAAAGAAAACAGGGTGTGGTAGTAGTTTACAGAGAGTTTTCATAGCGTTGTGTTCCATTTTGCAGAAAAATCTTCTCCCTTTATTCTTGCCTCCACCAGAGTCTCTCAGTGTCTATAAAATTTCAGACTTACTGAATGTACTTCATGCTTCATATTGCTTAATTAGAGATGAGAAACACTAGCCTAGTTGCAGATACACATCTGCAGTATTGTCTGAAGGTATTGTCCATTTTCCCCATTTCTTGTCTCCTCACGTTGTATTTCCCACTGAAGGTGAAATACTGTAAATAACTTTTTAGATATGTTTCCTGAATTAAAAAAAACCCCAAACATAGACATGTAAATTTTTCTAAAAATACAAACTCTGGCTTGAGATTTGATACCATGGTCATAAATCATATACTATAACATTGTAAATGAGATAACTGTAACATTATATTCTCTGGGCAAGGTTAATAGATTCAGTACAACTCTAGCAAGGTGTTGTAGCTGACATTTTCCTATTTCTTTCAGAAAAGCCTTTATAAATCCTCAGCTTGCAAATTGGACCAGTTTAAGTCCCAGTAGAGAAAATCCCAGATTTAGTGGTTTTAATTTCCTAAGTTACTGAGTAGGAACCAACTTTATAACTATTGTCAAATATGACTAGGGTGCTCTATCATGTTTCTTTGTTATTCACAGCCAAAACCTTTCCCAGTGAAACAAAACGACTAATATTGCTTACAAACATTAACTTACAATGTGTATCAAACTATGTGTAGAGGTGGCCCAATTTTTTCCTTTTTTTTTTTTTCCTTGGTGATTCTTGTGAATGCTTTACTATGGAACTGTTTGTCTTTATTTCTCAATGACTACTAGAGAAGGGAATTATTTATGTAACAGAATATACATTTTTGACAATTTCCCCAGCCTCTTGCTTTTCAGTGTAAATGTCTCAAAATGTACTAATGTCCTTGAAAATTTCCTGTTAACTTGGTCTGTCGTTAAAGCACTGATACACTCTGCTCTCTGTAGAACTTTGAATGTCTTCTAAAAGAAACACAATGCTTAGAGACAAAATGTGAAGACAGATTTTAACAGTGATCTCATAGGATACTGCGAAAATATTATAACTACCAGAAATCTACCAGCATGATTTAAGAAATCCCTTCTTCCTCCATAGAAAACTGAAGTATTTCAGTGGTGCAACCTCATATACAAAAACTTTCTTTGCCCTTTAGTGCACACAAGTGGGTCTCTGCTATTGGGGTTTCATAGCTGTGTGTTCTTCTTGGGTCTTGCATTCATTGCTTTATACACGTTTATACATTGCTACTATTAATTTATTTCTTAACTTTGGATTAACTTTCAGTTCTGAGGCATCTACTAGACAATTCAAGAGACCTAATTTTTCTGACTACATTTGTTGTTTTATAAGCAGTCTACTTCATTACAGGGAAATATTTAAAACTAACTGCATTTTTAACACAAAGGTAATCTGTCCTTTTGAAATATTTCACATACAAAGATTAATAAATTTCATATGTTGCTATAGCAACTGTGAATCAAAGTATAATAAGTCTAGACTGTGCTATTCATGCCCTTTAAAACAAAAATCAAATGTACATATCAACGTTTTGATTCAAGCTGCCTAGAACAACTTACTAAAAATTAAAACAACAGTGATTTATTTTACCCTGGACTGTCTGTTTGTAGAATTAATTTTAAAGCCCTATGTTTAAATACTCACATTTTTTCCTGTGCATGTTAACATGTTATGCTCTCAGAATTTTTATCATAGGTGTCCCTTATGGGCCAGTTTAAAGTAATTCTGATCCAACGGTGACATGGAAAAATTCATTAGTATAATGATAAACTATTTCTTAACCAATAGTAGGCACTAGTGGTTTTCATTTACCTATGGGACAGGCGGATGCAAAATGTCCTTGGAAATAAATTGGCTCCCTTCATCACTTTATTAATTTTATAGAAAAAAAAGACTGGAATGAAATCTATGCCTTCAGCGAGCTCTGTAGCCTCAACTGATGGTGACGGCTCAGTCTAAGAAAAGGTTTCACCAGGTAACAACCTGATAGGCTATATACCACTTCTCTCTTACAGTTAACTAGGTACTCTAGTTGCATTTACAAAATGAAAAGGTGTTTTAAAATGTGTTTTTAATTAATTTATACTATTTGTGAAGAACGTGACAGGTGGTATTTCTAGTGTAATAGGCCAAAATAAGTGGAAGTGTCTGTCATGGATTTTGAGTGCTACTTGGAAATTATTTGTTGTATGATCAAATGTATGAAATGGTTTCCACATGAGAACTGTGACTTCTGAGCTTGGAAAAATTGCTGCCCAGGGAGTGAGTGACAGTGAAGGAGATTACAACATAATATCAACTCATGAGTGGCATGGAAAACGTGAATGAGGAATAACTATTTCTTTTCACAGTATGAAAACAAGAGAGTATCAAATGAAACAGCAGACAGTAATTCAAAATAAAGAGGAAACAGCTTTGCAGAAAATGTGTAGAATTCTTTCTGCAGGGCACATGAATGCCTGAAGATTACAAAGATTGTCTGAAGATGTTCAAAGCAATTGAACAATGAATTGGGAAAAATCAAGTGTGCTTGGTTAAACACAGAGATGTGACATTTGGCTCAGGAGATCCTGCAGTTAAAATAGTGGAGACAGGGAGGGATTTCGGACTAGTCTTTTTTTGTAATAACTTTGTTTCTAATTCTTCTCCTCAGATGTTCCCTCTTGACCACTCTCAGAGAAAGCTTTCTGGGCATTATAGATTATAGGTTTGGCCTTTAAGGCATTTTTTAATCTGTTTATTATGTCAAAAAGTGATAACAAAATTGAGAGAAGAGAATACAAGATAAAAGGGTTTTAAAGGTATTTTAAAATGATTTTATGTTCCGGCAGCACCTTATCCTATCAATTTAGTAAGCTTTTTTAAGTACTTTTCTGCAGGAGCTTGTGTCTGGTGGTTTTGATCTCCATAAAGCCCAGGGTAGAATCAGTACTACTCTAAAATTAGTGAGAGGCTTAGGACTTCTTCCCTCAGAAATTTAGAAAAAAATTGGATGTAATTTTCTATGTCCTGAAGACCAAGTCAGCAGGATGTTTGGGGAAATGAAACTTCTGCAAAATGTATTCAACACATGTTCTTTAGCTGTTTCTTCTGGAAAAGGAGAGAAGTTGATGATGTAGGCAACTAGACCCACATATATCTGTTATATGAGGAATTTCACAAGCTGGAAAAGGTGAGAGCTCTGGGGAGCACAGAACCTTTATGGTGATAAGATGAGAAAACCCATATTTTAGTACTTTGCTTTGGCTTCTCTTTACATTAGTGTTTTGTTCTGCCTTGAGAAAAATATGATTGAAATGGTGAGGACGAAAAATGAAACTCCAATTAAGAAAACTATGTTCTTACAAGATTTGGATTCTTTAAGTCTAAGTTACTTGAATATCTTTGAGAAAGTGTTGCCTCTCTACCCATACTTTTGAACAATTTGTAAAATGTAAATACAGTAATATCAGTAAGTTATTCACAAAGAATTCAGTTTAGCAGGAATTAATTTGTCCTTGTAAATATTTGACAAGTTGCATTGAGAGAAATCCATTTTGGAATAAGAGAATATATATATGTGTGTGTGTTTACATATGAATATACAAATAAAATAGTAGATGGGCTGGAAAAATAAGGTAATAAATGAAAAGCTCTAGGCTGCCCATATAGCTGAAAACATATAAGTTCCTTCTGTCAGATGACATAACATTTTTTAAGAGTAGCTAAGTAAAAAGTCTTTCCACTGCATTTTCGAAAGCTGTATGGGCTGGCACTCTGACCTTGAAAAGACAGATACAGGAGTTTCCTTGTAAATTTATCTCAAATAATTACAGGATGAGGTAAGCAATTTTTGTCTAGGTAGAAGGGTTTGAGGGTGGGGATGGTATTTCTCTATTCAGATGGAGCCTATTGATGGAGTTAACACAAGTGTCAAACTCTGAATGTCCTCAGATGTCAGGCACTGCACGATTTCCAGCTGTTGGTTAAGTGGATGAATTTTAGATATTTTCTGGGAATGTGGGTCTTTCATGATTTACTGTTTTATCGGGAAATTTGAGTGTTTGCTGAATCCTTTTGTTTCACTGATAGAAAGAAACAGGGCTCTGGCAGTAGTGGCAGTTCTGTAACCTCTATGTCCCTATCAGGATTTGTCACAGCACAACTGCACTGGAGCTTTTTTCAATAGAACAAAGTGTCCTGGTTTGTAGACGTTTCAAGGTCATTTTAAGATTGATTGCATGTGTTGGACAACAGCCATACAAGAAAAAATCTTGATATTGAATTCCTACTTGTGAATCAAAACCTCAAACACTTTGTTCTTCACTGATCAGGAGGCTCAGCTATATCTGACTTCTGCAAGAGCTCCGCTGTCAAAAAAGCTGGACTTATATTTACCAGACTCTTGTTGGATCTGTCAGGTGCAGTTGTTGTTTGAGGCTCAAAATGGAAATTCCTTGGGGTGAGAACTGTAGCCTGAGATTGTGGCAATACTGTTTGGATTCCGAAAACAATTTACCATCCAAATATATTTTTTGAAAAGTTAGGCAAAAGAATTTGAGGGGGAGGGGGAACAGTATTTTTTATTCACCTTGCTCAAATCTGCATCTTAGATTAAGCAGATATTTTTATTTCCTGCAGTATTACATCTTTAGTAAGGCAAGGCACCCATACATTTCATATCATTGCACTGCATATTCACTAGTGTAGTATACTTGATGGGAAGGTTCCTATTTCCACTAGGAAAAGCAAGGGCAAGAGACCATGTTATAGTGTACCAATTCAATGGCAAAAGTAGCTCCACGGGTGAGAAGAATCATCTGACATTAGATTTTTTGCCTTGTAATACTTGTTTCTGAAGTCAGGCAACCTAGTGAATAACCTCCCTGTCCATGTGCCCTAGCAGAGCTTCTAGGAGGATTTGTTCCATGATCTTCACAGATACAGAGGTGAGGCTGACAGATCAATAGTTCCCAAAGTCCTCCTTTCTACCCTTTTTTTAAATGGATACAATATTTCTCTTTTTCCAGTGGCCTGGGTCTTCACCTGGCTGACATGACTTTTTGAATATCATGTTGACTGCCTTGGCAGCCAACCAATTCCCTCAGGACTCTGTGA
>VYXB01004823.1:383460-395730 GCA_013397135.1 Pachyramphus minor | reverse complement strand
CTATGATTCTGTTATTCTATGATAAGCCAGATGTGTGGCTTTCCATCTCACAGGGTCTCCAGACTATCAGCTGGGACTCTGCCTTGATGTTGACCTGCCCAGAAAGGAAGTGGGCAACTGAGATATCTCATCTGGCTACATCAAGAAAGAGAACAAATAGGCTCTGAGCCGTAGGCTCACAGAGTATTTAATGTTGGACTAGCTCACACATCTCTGCTTCATGCAGAAGGACAAACTATCTGCTGGGTTAGCCAAAGGCAAAGCTGGGAGCTGCCAGGAATGTGCCTGCTGAACTGCCCATAACGGGAGAAGATCCCCAGTCATCACACAGGGGTCTGGCAACCCCTCCAGACAGGAAGAAGGAAACAGCAGCTTTCAGAGAAGAAACTGCCTCATAGCTGGATGGGACCAAATGCCTGCACCTATTGCACATGGCTGCTGCCCCTACAAGGAGACTGAGCAATAATCTGGTAAGAATTTGATCAGGAGAGTTAAATCCCAGTTACAAAATACAGGTTGCATGGGGCCAGCATGTGGGTGCAAACCCTCTTTACGCTCTATTTGCCCTTGTTCTGGCTCCGACCCTGCCGTGAGCTCATCAGAAAACAGCTTTGTGCACTGTAGCCCCACGAGATACGCTTCGTTCCACACCCAGCCACAGCCCTGGACGCTCACACTGTGCTGAAACACCCATCATTTGGTGGAGAGGTGAGGCAGCACCATCTGACTACCATGCTAGCTGTGTGACACCTGGAGTTGTGGGCAGGTTTGGGATCAGAAAGCCAGCTATGGTCAGTCTCCAAAGTGAGCACTGTGGGGAGAGGCTGAAGTCTGTGACAAAAGTAGTTGGGATTAGCTCAGTCAGACATTGACTGAGTTTTATTTTGGACTTGCTAGCTGGTCTCAAAACAGCCATATGCGCTAACATGGCTTTCCTTCCCACAGTGACACCCTCTTTGCCCAAGAGATGTTGTAGTAAAGAGCACACAGCAGCACCCACCTCTTGATGCCACACTAATAAGGGTGCTGGTGGTTCCAGAGCTAGGTCAGCATCTACAGTGAGAGCTGTGCCAAACAGCTGGGTGTAAGAGGGAGGAAAGAGGACCCTCAACCCCTAGACTGTTGAAGTAAAAACCCACTTCCCCATAACCAATGTCCAGCTCACTCTGTAGTGGCAGACAGTCTTGGTGCCTAGACACCAGGAGATGAATCCAAGCCTGCCACCAGTGCCCTCACACGAGGTCCTTCGCTCTTGGGGGATGCTCCTTCCACCCCAGCCTCACGGTATGCAAGGCCACTGCTCCAGTCCAAACACGAGAGAACATCCCCCATGATCCCCAACTTAGGACAGCGGGGTCATGGCGCTGTCAGAGCTGCCACAACCCACCCAGTTTTTCAGGCTGCAGCAGACCGGAGGGTTTCAGATTTCGCCGGGAGGATACTCCTCCCGGCACCACATTCCTTGCAGGGCTAATCCTCTGGAGAATGCGCCGCCGGCATGCACAGCAGCCCCAAGCTGCTCCAGCCTACAGGCGCAGCTGCAGCCCCTTCTGGCCTGAGCCCCAGCCCCCACCAGGTCCTGAGTAGGCTTGCAGCTCCAGCAAGCCTTGCCCTGTTTGCTGCTGCCAGAGACTCTTCTGCAGCTCAGATCTGCCCACAGCAAAGTCTAAACAGCAGCAAGACACCAAATATTGCTGCCAAAGCTAAGCACCCAAGAGATCTACCAGGCCGCAGCTGGTCTCATCCATAACAGTCAACTGCTTTTCCTGGCTTGCAGAACACAACCTGCATCTACTGAATGGCTGCCACACTTCTGCTAATGTTCTGGGCATTTCAGAAATATCTTCCTTTATAATTCAGTGGTTTATGCCTCAGTACAACTTTTCTGCAAGTGCCACATCTCTACTAACAAGTGTCAGAAAAGGCTGGGATGGAAAAGTGTCCTCTTCTCTGCGAATCTCTGATACTTTAGCTTTTTGTGGTTACCACACCAACATCTTCATCTTACAAGGGAAAAGTTTTAAACAATAATGGAAAAATTACCTCCTCTAATCCACTCTCTGGAGGTGAGCTCTCCTGAGCTAGTGCTCTGCAACCTGTTGGAAGCGTCTGCAAAGAATAGCAGGTGAAGAAAGCATGCTAAAGTAGTTAAAGACTTGTGAAGGATGCAGGGAAAAATTATTTTTTATGTCTACTATAGCTTCAAGAAATCCAAAATTCCTTTCCCCAGCCCAGATATTTAGACTGGGCTTGTGCTTTTACCCCAACTACGCCATTGCCCTTGCTAGAGAAATCTGGTTGCAAATGACCTTTGACCTTTGTCAAAACTCCAGTGCTGCTCTGTTTGGACTTGGTCAGTGTAACCCCTGATAAAAAAAGCAGAAAATATTTCAAAGTCAAACTTTAAAGGGACAACCATTGTTTTATTTGTGTTTAATTAAAAAGAATAATGAAATAATAGTAATTGTTTTCCAGACCCATAGTAATTAGCAACCCAACCTACAGCTCCCATGGGAAAGAGCCTCTGCTTTTGTGGAACGCTTATACTCGAATATTGGCTTGCTCTAGACATTGCCAAGGTTTTGAGTACAGCAATTCGTTGGGAGGGGGTTTCCAAGTTTGGCTTAGTAGCAGTTAAACTGTCGTGCTTCAAACCACAGAGTTTTACTACAGCCTCCATTTCCCTTTGTTTTACCTGAACTGCTCATCTTGCTGTGCTAATCCCATGCCAGAATGAGTCATTCCTGCAGCATTAGCTCTTATTTTTCAACTCCTCTGTCAGTGTTGCCCGGACTAGTTCAGAGGAGAAAAAGTTGACACTCCCCATTCAGGATGTGTAACAAGTGACTGAAAGAAATCACCTTGAGTGCCCAGCTATTTACACTGCACCAGCAAGAACCACGCCACCACGGTAACAGAGGCCTCAGTATGGCATAGTGTCACTGACAGCGTTGGACTGGCAACTCCAGCAGAGTGGATGTGCCCCCCTCCTTTGAGTCATTCCCCCTTGCTCCTGTGGTCCACACAGGGATGCTGGCTCGTTCCTCACCTTAGAAGTGGTGTCTCAAGGATCACCTGCGAGGACCCCCAGGAAGGAGCAGGGACACCATGTACTGCCCATGGGGGTTTTTGCTGTCTGAGCACTAGGGAGGCTGGGTTGGGCCCTTCTGGGGTCCTCCTGCTGCTGTGGTGGAGGTACCTTCTGGAGGCCTCCTCTCTCTGCTGACTGCAGAGGTCGGTTCTGTACCTCCTTGAGCATGTTGCTCAGACCAGTTTTCTGCTTACATGCTGGAAGCAGATCTCACCCTGTCCCTGCCTTCAGAACTTTTTTTTTTGTTCATATCTAAATAAACACTTCTTATGGAGAAAAAATAGTATTTTTAAACATTATTTTCACATTTAATTTTCCATCCCTCCCTTATTCTCTATTTTTTAAAGTAATAAAGACACACACTGTTGTAGTTTAACCTCAGCTAGGAAGTAAGTACCCCACAGCCACTCACTCACTCCCCCTGGTGGGTTGTGGGAGCAAAAGAGCAAGAAAGAGAAAACTACTGGAAGACCAAAGGAGAGAAAATTGAGATAGAGACAGTTTAATATGTAAAGCAAGCAAAGCCAAACAAGGAATTCATTCACTGCTTCCCATGGGCAGGCAGGTGTTCATCCATCTCCAGAAGAGCAGGGCCCCATCATGCCTAATGGTGACTTGGGCAGACAAACACCATCACTCTGCACATCCCCCCACCTCCTTCTTCCCTCAGCTTCGTATGCTGAGCATGACACCATATGCTGTGGGATATCCTTCAGGTCAGCTGGGATCAGATGTCCCGGACGTGTCCCTTCCCAACTCCTTCTGCACCCCCAGCCCTCTCACCCTGGTGGGGTGGAGTGAAAAGCAGCAAAGGCTTTATGTAAGCCCTCTGTGTAAGGGAAATGGAGGCTGTAGTAAAACTGTGGTTTGAAGCATGACAATTTGACTGCTACTACGCCAAACTTGGAAACCCCCTCCCAACAAATTGCTGTTTTGTTACTGCTCAGCAGTAACAAAAACATCCCTGTGTTACCAACACTTATTTCAGCACAAATCTAAAACACAGCCTCATACTACCCACTATGGAGAAAATTAATTGACTCCCAGCCAAAACCAGGACACCCCCATAGCAAATATTGCATTGTCTCACAGTGGAGTAAAGAGATGGGAATCTCAAAGGTTTCCAAAGGATGCCACTCTCATTCCTTTTCCCGGTCCAAAACATGATCCTGGAAGTGATTGTTTAAAAAACTTCTGGAAGATCTGTTTTCTGATAATGGTCCAGCATGGTCGCAAATACGTCATTTGCATATGAATACCCAAACTGCATAGGCAAAACTAGCAGAGCCAGCTGGGAGAAAGAAAATCTGAGCATCC
This sequence comes from Pachyramphus minor, assembly GCA_013397135.1. Taxonomy (NCBI): domain Eukaryota; kingdom Metazoa; phylum Chordata; class Aves; order Passeriformes; family Tyrannidae; genus Pachyramphus; species Pachyramphus minor. The sequence goes on along the minus strand of VYXB01004823.1, from coordinate 391,322 downwards.
GACATTTTGAGAAGTTGTTTTGCTTGTGTTCTTGACACAAGCTTGTATCATTGACAGGACTTGACCTGATTTTACAGAAATTCACAGAAATTGCGTTTCTCCCACAGCAACAGAGAACTGCAGAAATTACAAGATTTCTGGTCCTGTGAAAACTTAGAGCAGGGCTATGTCCCAAGTTAGATCAGTCACGTTTTATAAAGCCAGAGGGACAGAAATTCCCCCCCATCCCTTTGGGAAATCTGTATCATAGCACAGCCTTCACGTGTGAAATACGGACTGGTTACAGAACAATTAAGACCAGACTGTCCAAAATAAAAAAGAGATTTCTGAAACTTTTTGCTGTCCCTGGAAATACATGTAGTACAACGCCTATTTTTAATAGCAGCAGGAAACTTAAAAACAATTCTTTCTCTCCAGATTACCATGACCTACACTTTTTTGGTAAAATGTATTGCCTCAGGCAAACGCCGGGCAGATGCTTATCTGGTGTAAATCCCCACAGGTCTGTTAACTTTAGCAGGACTCCAGCTATTCACAGCCTTAGCGGTCTTGTTAAAGAAAAGCTTGGAACTTGAGAAATAACCCATTTCCTCAGGAAAGAGAATCTGGGGGAAGACATTTTGCTACAGGCTCACGCAAAATTCCAGCAGATTTCGGAAGGTACTTGTAAATAGGGCATTACTTGGTAATTACCATGGTGATTGCTAAAGGGTCAGAGAGTGTCAATGAGAACAAAGAGGCCTAGGGAAAAAAGGAGCTCATTGTAAAAGTATTCAGATTTTGTCTGCCAGTGCCAATAAGCTCAAACTATCCCTACTTCACACTTTGTTTTTCAAAGAAAGACTATTTACATCCCTGAGGCATGGAATTACAGCAGGGTAGTGCTGGGTCCTACCAATCCTCCATCAGCATCTACCCGACAGCTGAATGCACCCCTGGCAGTAGTACTCTCAACTCACCCTGCAGCCTGGTGCGATTTCACGTTCTGTGGTGCTTTGTGCCTCGCACAGGCACACCCACACACACACCCGTGCGTTCACACGCGCATTTAAGTACAGCTTTCCCTGCTTCGATCAGGGCTCGACTCACACTCCCCACCCTGGGCGTCCACCTGGATGTGCATAAGGACAGGAAGGAGCCCAGTGAAGTTTCCCAGCTTTAACAGGCAGCTGCTTTCAAGGCCTCTGTGCCTGTATCCCTCCTTGCAATCTCTTGCAGACCCTGACCCGCTGTCTTGGCTTCCCAGCTCTGCCTCTGACCTACGTCGTTGCTGACGACTTCCCCAGAAAACCTCAAAGCATCAGAAATCTGGCACACTGAAGTGCTGGGTGCCCACATCTACCTACTGAAACACCTCATTTTTGTCGTGCAAAGTCTGCTAAAAGCTGCAGTTTCCAGGGAAATAAGGGCAACGTCTGGCTTGTTTAATAATGCTCAGTAATACAGTTTAANCATGAATAGAACCCGACCAAGCAGCTCACAGCATTAGAAGTTTTTCATGAAATGTTTATGTGCTTGTACCAAAGTGATGCTGAGAGTGAAAGCCTTTGATTCCAAGCCAAGACCTAAAGGAGAAGAAACTTTGGTGGGCACAGCTTTTTTTTTGTCCATCCATACAAGATTCTCTCCACAAAACAAAAACCTCCCAACAAGTCTTCCAGCAGAGGTTCTTCATATTCTTCCCACTCAAGCCCCAATCCTTGCTCTCCACATTCCCTGCTCTTCCACAGTAGTTCTCTTTCTCTTCCTTTTCTTTCCCTTGCTTCATGTGTTCCCAATCTCCCTCCACTGTTCCCACCTACTTGCTTCCAACACCTTTTCTTTCCTTTACCTCTCTCCTTGGCTGATCTACTGTCTGTGACCACAAAGAAAGTCCTCTGCAAGGCCTGTAGTTCAGAATATGTTTCAGGATAGGAAACTGGTTAGTAAATTATAGGCCAATTCCACTGCAAATTGTTAGAGACTTCTAAATATCTATATTTGGGTGAAACAACATAAAGGACATTGCCAACAAAGAGCACCAAGAAATTTCTCTTGCCTGTGTTGGGAAATCAATCTCTTAACACTAGAGTTTGGCCACAATGACCTGTTCCTTCTCCATCCCATGCTGAAGTGCAGGTTAGAAAAAGCCAGTGTCCAGAGCAATGTGGTTCTGTCTGCAAAAAAGGGAAAAAAGAAAACAAATAACATTACTTTCTACATAACTTATTGTAGTAAAGTAGGATATTTTCAAATGTATTTTGTTCACAATATGGCAATTAATTAAATAATTATACTTAAACAAAATTCCCAGCTTCCAAAGCAAGCAATAAACAATTCCCTCTAAATTACTGTATCCTGTCATTTTCTCTCAAGCATCAGGTTTCACTACCAGCTGCAGAGAGGGTTGAATTACTGCTCTGGCAAACACTAATCTGTCTTCAAAAAATTTCTTCAGGTGACACTTCTTGTTCACAACCTTCAGGGTCTTTCTGACCCCATGGGTGCCTTGTAGGAGTTTTTGTCAGATGCCAGTGATTCCAGTTATGAGCTAGCAGGCCAGATAGGTCCCAGCAGGGCACCTGAGCAGGAGATGTTCATCCTGCCAGAGATTAACCCTCTCAAAACTGTTGAATGACTGGCTAAATAGGGCATTTGATAGGCAAAATAAAAAGAACTTATTTCCATGCTGCCAGTGTCTTATGGCTATTCAAAGATACCCATCCGGAAGATTTTCATGAGGTGCTGAAATTCACAGGCTTCAGGGGAGCAAGAATCGTGCAAACTTTGTAACACCTGCCCATCAAAAAACACCGCCCAAACAAACAAACCACCCTCCAAAAAAACCAGAAAAAAACCCCAAAGAAAATCAACCAACCAACCAAAAACCCCAAAAAACCTCAAACAAACAAACAAAAAACCCCACCCCACCCCTCCAGCTAGTGATTTTGAGCTTACAGAAGAGAGTGTCGCTCTGCTTTGCATGTTTCCAGAAAAAGCCAGCTCATACCTTTTTAAGGCATCTGACAGATCTGCACTACTCCCAGTGATTTCTTGGTGGTGCAAAAGCAAAAATGGGCAGATTATTCTCTTAGAAATTTGCTCTGAAATCTGCTTCGGCAGGAGGACAAATCAATGTGTCATAGCTCATGCAGCTCAGGCTGGATCCACTCAGCTTCCACCAAGAAGGTGCCTGCTCCTGGCTGCCTACATCACACGTGGTATTTTCTGTTGCTTTTTTTGTGGTTCTGCATCTTTAGCTAAATGTGTGCCAGTGTACACAGCAAGTTTGCGTGTTTAACTATTTCGGCAGTGCTGGCACAGACCTAGGTTTGCCTGACAGGCTGTGCTTCATGAAACCCAGTACAGAGTGTACCTAATTTGCAGCAAGAGTCACTCCTGGACCGTATTCAGCCTCATGCACAGCATTCACCAGACCCTCTGCAGCAGGGCCCCTCTTTGCCAGTCACTTCCCAGCTGGGATGGATGCACAGGGTTATCCTACTCCATTGCACTACTGGCATGTTTCTTTTGCTGGGCTTTGTAAGCTTTCTAACAGTCTAGTGCTTCCATTTCTGGTGGTCCCTTTAGGCTGAGGCTCTGCCTCTTCTTATGTCAGCCACTCTCTCTAGTTCAGTGCTATCGTCACCCCACAGCACCAACCATGCACATCACCTGTGCCAATGCTTTTGCCATTACACTCACAGCAAATTCCCCCAATGGGGCAGGGTCCCAGGCAAATGGTCAGAGGTGATGTTCTGCTCTGAGACACCCTGCCCTGCCCACCTGCACCTGACATAGCTCACCCTCTGCGGATCCTGTCTGGCCTCCATGAGCTGGGCAGCCTGCTGGGCTGTCAGGAATGCTGAGCGACTTGCCCAGGTAGAACCATGCTGGATGAAGGTTAAGGCTTCCCATATCTCTTGCCCCTAGTTTGGGTGCACAACCTATTTTAAAACCATGATGATGTTTTTTTTCTCCAGAAGAATGGCCACAGCTGCTAACTCAAGCCTCTCTCATGAACCTGGTTACCTCCACGTGATTCTCTCAGCAAGCACTTCTTTCTCTGCTGCAGCCCCAAGTTCCCACAGAAAACTCAACCAGGGGATGAGAAGCTGCATTCATTTGGAAAAACAGAACTGACGGTAAACAACCAGGACATTAATGCAGAGTGAAACCTTACTCCCACCAGAAAAGGCAAGTGAACAGCAAATAAAAATATGGAATGGGTACATTCCATTAGTATGTTGCTTTCCAGCCTCTCTTCTGCCACAGGGCCTTACTCCATGTGCAGCTCCACATCACTTCCCCATCAGAGGTTTCACCTTGGTCCCTATGCCACAATCTGGCTATAAAGTGTTTCCAAAATCCATGCAATCCGCTCCCTGCTCTTGTCTCCCACTAAGTCCATCCACGTATAAAAACATCTTAAGCTCAGTGACTTTGGTAATTTCTTTGTGGAATGTGTTCTGAAAGTAAATGAAGGATGTTATGCCATTACTTGTCTAATTGCAAAAGGCTCAGGCTTATGGTTCCCTCTCGGATTTCAACCATGAGATGCACGTAGGGCACTTTGTCACAAAGTGTCATGAAGTGTCTGGCTGTTGGTCTCCACACTTCTAACAGCAAAGTCCTTGCACCAGCACAGAGCCAATAGAAACCCAGACTTGACATTCCATCTCAGAGGCAGCTGAGCTTGGGGTGCAGGCAGTGCCATGGCTATATGCTCTCACTTGATTTGCATTCAGCCAGTATGACCTCGGACTGTGAGTCTGCTGGATCCTTGACTTGGAGCAATTAAATACAGCCCTGCTGTTCCTGGGACACAGAGGCAAAACTTTTCTTTCCCTCAAAGATGAGAGGAGTTCTGATGGTAGAACCAAAGCTATGAACGTGCTGCATATGAAGGGGTTGTCCACATATTTAATGTCTGCTTTGTGTCATTTGGTTGAAGTGGGACAAGCTGCGCAGGTCACAGGGCTAATGAAGACCAGGGTTTCCCAGTAGTTTACTCTTGAGCGATTTCAGTGGCGTGGTTTACAACATGGAAGCAGCTGAGTGGGGAATCAAGCCTAAAGGACCGGCTTTTTTCCATGGGTAAAAATTGCTCTTGGGGATCCAAGCAGATGGGATTTTGTTTGGAGTAATTTTCTGGCACTTACCAGTATTGACTCTATTCCTGAGAGGCCAAGGCCCAGTGCCCTTGTGCAGGGAACAATCTGCAGTGCAGTGGTCTCAAAATCAATGAGCACTTTGCCCAGCTGAAGGTTGCAGATCTTAACATCAGCAGGATCTGAACTAGGAAATTTAGACAGAAAAAATGCTCACTTTAAACCTTGTTGCAGACACCAAAAGAAAGTTCAAGCTATAACTTCTGTATGAGTAATACTATGTAGATATCATATATTTTCTGTTGCATTATGAACTCCAAAGGTTTAATCAATGCATGGCATTTTCCATGTTACTTATCTTTGTCTTTCCTCCAACACTGCTGAATCAAAAGAAAAAACATAATGTTTCACAAACATGAAAAGCACCAACTGTTCTGCTCCAGCGACAGGCACCACTTGACTTACAGGTGGAGGAGATCTGCAGTCTAAGATCCACCTGGGTGACTCTGAGTTTTGTGTTGTCCATAGTTCCCTTCCCATGGGAACTGGTACTCAAAAGAGATACCAGTGCTTAAAGTGGGACATACTCCTGCTCCCAGAATGAAGAGCTGAAAATGTTTTTAAACAAGCTTTTGATAATATCAAACTGAGGATAGTCTCCAGGCCACTATGTTATATAACTCCCAGTTCACCCACAAACACTGGCACCACAGCTTAATCTGCGTGATGAGGAAATGAGAAGCAACAAGAGCCAGCACATGCTGTTTGGGTATCTATTTCACTCTGCTTAGGGCCCTGCCAAGGAAAGTGCTTACTTGGAAAAAGGAGGGCAAAAGCATCTGTTTAGCACACCATCCCTCCTCAGCACACACCTCTTTCACTCCCCATCCTCTACAACTGCAAAGCGAAGCACGATCTGACTTTGCCCTCTGGAGGCATGGAATTGGCATGGCACAGAGAGGCACAGCCCCAGAGGTGACTGAACTACTGCACTGCCTTTGGAACATCTGATAGAAAAATCCTTTCCCAGCTATAGCTCCCCATGAGTCAGAAGGCAGAGCATTGCTGGCAGGGCAGCTTCACTACTCTCCTCTCACCTTGACAGAGCCAGGTTTTTGGTTCCTACGGGGTAACACAACCCCAGTGTTCTGTGTACTTCAAGAACACGAGTGTCGCTACAGGAGGTTGATTTTTCTTTTGGCACAAACTCTGAAGCATGTGGTTTGAAATACTGCCCCATGTCTGCATCCAGATACTGGGACTGCACATGTGGGCACTTCAGCAAGTGCCACTTCATGGTTTATTCTGCTAGCTCCATAGTTTATTCTGCTACCTCCCAAGTTGCTGGGATGCCGCACAAAAAAGCAAGTGGCCAGTGACTCTGGGTTTCTTTATTTAGCTAGAAACCAGAGCTGGGGTTTATTTGCTGCATTGAAATGGAGCTCACACACACACTGATTTTTCTCCAAGCAACTTTGTTGGAAACCTGCAACAGAGCTGTGTTTCACTAGGATGAACATCTCCCACCTCCCCTTGCTCTCTTCATTTGTGCAATGATTAAGAGGGCTTTGGGAAAGCTTTTCCCATGGAGTTATAGACCCGACAATGCACTGGTGACCTGAGATTTGGAAGAACTGTCAGGAGACACCAAGACATGGGCGGGATCAGAGGTACAGCCATGCACAGCTGATGCACACCTATGCACATCCACCTTCTGCACATACATCTGCCCACATCTGTTTCCGCCTACATGTCCACATGCAAGCCTCGGGTCCAGCCACACACCTGTGTGTGCTGCCATTTGTTTCTACGTACACTCACCTGTCAATATACAACCATGAACTCTCATTCACATCCTAAACCCCATACCAGTGCTACTGTACACCCATGTGCTTGTGTGTGGTCACCCTTCCAAGAATATGCATCCCTGTGCACAGCTGCACACACATTCCATCCCACTTGTAGGACCTCCTGCCATCTCCTTTATATTCTGGCTCGCAGGGATCACCATGCCAGCAGGTGAGGAGGCTGTGCTGTCCCCAGGCCTGTAGGTCTCTGGACAGGGGTTCAAGTCCTGGGCAAGCATTCCTCACCAGCTGGTGCACTCAGCTGCAAGTATCTAAGCAAACATGAGGGAGCTGGCAGGTATGTCCCAGCAGCTGCCCATGGAGAGCCTGACATCCTTCCTGGTTGGATCATGTACCTGTGAGGTGCTGTGGCACAAGCAGGTCAGATCAGGGGTAAGCCAATTGCACAGGAGCCCAGCCCTGTACCAAATCGTTGCTAGGGACCAGACTCAATGCATTTTGTATAGCAGCTCTGCACGCAAACTATGCCGCCAAAGCCCATATTTACTAACTCTCCACACGTAGATCTGTCACTGTGGTTTTTTGCTCGTTTGTTTCGACCGCTTGATTTCCGCAAAGGAGTGTGGGGTTCCCTGGGCGTCACTGCCCGCAGCCGACTGCCCCACGCCAGGGACCGGCACCAAGCATCTCCTCCGACAGCGGCGGGCGCTCACCGCACCTCGGCTCTCCCCGTGGACGCCAGCTGAGCCAACCCCGACGGCGCCGGGCCCCGCGGGGAAGCGCAGACATTGCCCGTGCCCAGACGCCTGTACCGGGACCCCGGAGCCGCCCCCACCCCGCTCGGTGCGCGCCGGTCTCCCGCGCTGTGCGCTCCCGACGGCGGCGGGACAGCGGAGCCCCGACGGCGCTGGGGACGGGGACAAGCGGAGGGGGCGAGCGGGGGATGCCGGGCAGGGCGCTGCCC
>VYXB01004823.1:344670-382651 GCA_013397135.1 Pachyramphus minor | reverse complement strand
CCCGGACCCCGGCCCGGGGCCTACCCCGGCGGCCCCGACAGGTTCGTCCCGGCGCTTTGACCCATCACGGGAGACGCCCGATAGCGCGGAGCGGAGCCCGGGAAAAGGCCGGCTGCGGGGCTCGCCCGGCGCCACTGCACCTCGGGAAGATGCCATCTGCCTGAGCCTCCTGGCGAGGAGTGTCGCTGTCAGAGACCTGGGGTGCCCTGCCCAGCCCTGTCCACTCTCGCTAGAAAAAGCCGTAGGGATTCCCAAGTGCCTGAACGGGGCAAACAGACCATTTCTCTTCTATAGCCTTTCCTGGGGCAGATGATCAAATCTTCCTGCCAGGTTCCCACTGTCCCGGCACACCCTGGTAGGGCCCCTCCTGGTCTACCTGGGAAGATCTCACTTTAAAAAATATCTCGGCTGTTGATGATTTTATTTACAGAACAAGACATCTGTTAGTGCAGGGTAGAAGGGAAGTAGGAGGAAGCGTTCACTTGCCTTTTGTAGGCAAATCCATAAAAGTGGGATGCGTGGTGGTGATGTGGTGGTGGTGTGTCCCTGATGTTGCACAGGGCTACTGCATTAGTGCCAGACTTTGCACCAGCAAGGTGGCCAGGGCTGGAGAAGATTTGGATGCTGGGGTTGCAGGCAAACACAGCAAGTCAGATCCCTCCAGGAATCATGCTCTGTGCTGCAGGGGTGAGAGAGTGTAGGGATTGGAACTATAAAAACTTTTACCAAGACCATGCCCAGCCCCTGGAAGAGGGACACAGCGAGGCTGTAGGACCTCTGCCCTTGGAGGGCTCTCCAACTTGGTTGGACAGAGCCTGATCTATCTCCAGAGTTGGATCCAGCATTAAATTTGGACGTGCTTTGAGTGGAGACTTGATCCTGAAGTCTGTGGAGGTACTTACATCTTGAATTGCTTTGATCCTAAGGTGAGCCCAGCTCTGTCTGTAGCCTAGAGAAATTGACATCTGTGGGGGAAAACTTTCTTCCCTGAAACACAAGAGGCAGGACATGATGCCTTTTCATTTTCAATTGCTCCACTTTCAAGCTTTCCTAGGATGGAAGAGAGACCAGAAGAAGACGTGGGGAGGGAAAAACTAATAGGAACATCTATAAGAGGAAAAGGTTTGAAAATAGATCTGTGGGGAAACTCAAGCAAACCCCTCCCAACAGATTCCACTACCCCTGGAAGGGGTCTGGAGCAGTGGTGTTTGCCCAGGGTTCTGCCTGCGGCTGTGGATGGAGAGGGAGCTGCTATAGCCCTGCTGTCCAGGTCTGCTTATACAGCTCCTTTTTCTTGTGGAAGTAGGGAGCTGGGAGGAGGTTGGTGAGAAGATCCTGTGATGTGATGGGGCCTTGCAAGGGGAGAGGGAGGTGGAAAGTGCAGCCCGAGCGTCAGCGGGAGTTTTGGAAGAACAGAGATGGTACACTTGCACCAGAGGAGGGTACAGATCATATGCATAACTTATGAATAATTGAGGTTAGAAGTTTCTGTTCTTCCAACCTTGTACTCAAATCAGGGTCAGCAATGACTCAAGCCTGGTTGCTCCAGCCTGTCTAGTTGAGTCCTGGTCACCTGTAAGATTAGAGACACAGCACAGTCTCTTTGGGCAACTTGACTGTCCCTATGGGGGAGAAGTTTCTCCTTGTATCCATCCTTTCATCACCTCTCTAGTTGCATTTCACGTCTAGTGTCTCTAGTCCTGCTGCTGTGCACTGATGCCAAGAGCTCTTGATCCCACGAAGACACCTGTACCTTCTGCTCCACAGAGCATTTTTCGGATGAGGTCCTCAGCAGGATGAAATTTGTGTGGAGGCAACTTCCTTGCCTTCTCTGGGTGCTACGGTCCAAGTATCCAGGTGGGACACGAGAGAGAGGAAATGGAGTGGAGCTGGAAGTTGGTTGGGTGTCACCACAGCACGGTTTGGCATAGGAGAAGTCCTACCTTGCAGTAGGTGGACAGAAGCTGTATGCCTGTCTTCCATGCGGCTCTGAGGTAGATGAATTTTGAACTCAAGGTCTCAGAGTGCTAAAAGGTGTGTGAGCCATTCCATGAGCTGGGAGGCTGGGCCTGGCCTAATATTGCTGCCCCTTGTCCATCTAGACCTGTTTGTGGTACCGCAGGAAACTGCTGCACATGGAGCTGGGGAGGTTGCATTGCCACCAGTGGGGGGGTACAGACAAGAAGTGTAGGCACCACTCAAATCTTTGGAGTGCTGAGGTGAATCATATTTTTCCTTCTGAAGAGTTGTGTTTTATCTTTCAATGTCCTTCCTGATCCTGGCACATCCAGAAGCTGCTTCATCCTGGAGAGAGCAGAGTCTTGTCTGCAGTTTGGCTGCCTCGTCCTGGGGCAGGTTTTCTCAGCAGCCATGCTAGCTCCTCTCCCATCTTCTCCCTTCACCATCTGGAAGAGGAGCTGTACACCTTGTTCCTCTTTACTTCAACCTACTTTTGTTCTCTGCTCCAGCCCTGGTGCTAGTCTAAAGTTCTGTCCAGAAAAAAAAGGTCACCAGTGATGATACAGGTCTTGTGTAAGCTGCTTCTGACCTCAGGTAACATCTGTAGCCAGTTCAGGGGACAAAACTTGATATCTTGAAGACATACCTGATAAATTTTGATGACGCAGAGTGCACAAATTGGGTAGTTTGCAGATAAGGTCTAGATGCTTGTTCTTGTTTCTCTGCATTTCTTTTATACTTACCTAGAGAAACCAGGCATACCTGCAAGGTGTACTTTTTGCAGCAGGTGCAGTGATGAGCTTGTTGCATCAAGAACCTGAGACATGGCCAAAAACTGTCTAAAATTCTGTCACAAACAGCTGGAAACCCTGGGCAAAACTATGAAGAGCTACAAGGACTGTTCAACAGACTCCACATCTGTGTGGGGTCTGTGCTTTGAGGTTTTCGAGGTGAAAACAGACAAAGCTATACCTGCCTTTTGCTAGTGCTGGCAATGCTGGAGCCTCCCTCTTGCAGCAGGCCTAAAGACTCCAACAGATCCCTTCTCAGCAGCACTGCTGTGGTTTTGTGGCTGTTGCAACCTTCCTGAGCTGTCATGTAGACTCAGACACAAAGGGTGCTCTCTGTGGGGACTGTCTGGACTCTGTGGCAGTGGAATGTTCTGACCCTGTGCTTCTGTCTCTGTGTGTCCTGTGATGGCGTAGCCACTGACAGAGGAAGATAAGCTTGTAAGCTTGTTGAGTCCCTGGGGAGCCATGGGGTTGGGTCTCTCTGTGAGGATATGGGGATATGCCTAGGGGATATGTTAGACAATTGGATCTCAATGTGCTCTTGTGCCGTGGGGATATGTTAAACGTTTGGATCTCAATGTAGTTTTGGCTGACACTTTGCTTGTAATGCTCATGCACCATCAAGAATAAGGAAAAATTTTGATTTCTGGAAGTTTTATTGTAAATATCTAAGGGCTTTTGTTTTAGCAAAGTTAGTCTAAGTTTCAAACTAATATTTTGATTTCTGGGAGAAGAGACCAATAAATTTGGATTGTAAACTTGTAGCAAACTCTTAACTGTGAGGACTGACAAGAAGAGAGAAGGGCCTTGCAAGTGCTCATTTCTCAAAGGACAGAGCATCTTGGTTTCTGTTCTGCATCAGTTCTGGTACAGTCAGGCCCTGGACAGACTTTGAAAAAGAGGTGGGTTGAACAACCTAGGAGAATATTATATTCTATACTGGAGATTTTTTTGTATTTACTCTTCTACTTCACTTGAAATGGAAATAAATCTTTATCTTGTTGTTTGTAATGAAGTGTCTGAGTTTTTCAAGCCTTCCCTCTACTCCTGAGACCAGGAGTGATACAGGGCAGGATGCATGGTGCATGCTGCTCCTTGCATTTCACTGTATCTGTTTTACCTTGGCTTTTTTTGGTCTGCTGGGTTGCTGAAGACATGAGAAGGAGGAAGGGGGCAGCAAGGCCAGGCCAGAGTTAGCTCATCAAATTTCAGGCCACCCCCGTGAGTTACCAGTCTGCTTTCAAGGTCTCCTGTCAGCCCATAAGCACACCCCAGACATCAGTGCATGAAGCTCCATCCCAACCAGGTGCCTCTGCTAAAAAGGTTCAGGTAGGGAAGGCTACTACCTGTGAGAAGAACAGAAGCTGAAAGGTGGGCAAAGTGATTGTGCTTGGCATTAATTACTCTGATTGCTCCACCATGGAGCTGGGCCAGCTGTTGCTGCTGGAGGCAACATTACGTTTTCTGTCCTGTGGCAACAGCACCAGAAATGCTTGGTCTTTCCTCCTGCACCCAAGGCCAGTTAGGTGTTTTGGCTATGAAGGTGGAGTTCCACAGCCACAGGCTGAAACTGTGTTCGCCTTATGCAAAAGCAACATCTGTGGGAACAATTTATCTGGCAACAACTGTAGCTGGTGGGGGTGTAATAGGCCTTCAGAGGCAACTCCACACCTCAGGGTGGTGGTCTGGCTTGCACCTGACTAAGATGATGGCAGATGTTGCCCCTTCTGCTGCTGAGAGGGTGGTGACTGGCTTCCCAAGGGTGTTTGAGGGATAGAGAACTCTGCAGCTGCTGCCTAGGCTGCCTGGAGGGCTATGAATGAGATAGGAACAGGTAGTTTAATCTGCCATGTTATCAAAGAGCAGATAGGAAACTCTTCTTCAATGCCTTTGTTACTCCCAGATGTGATTTATCTGTCACTGGAGGTGAAAAGAAGTAGATTAAATTTATGAGAAAGAGTAAGCAGGGGAGGCAGCTGCCATTTGGCCAGGAAAGAGTACCTCGGAGGGAGTCCAAAGCTTTGTGAGTTGTAGTTAGAGGTCAGTCTTTGTAGCTGGAGTTGGGCTTTAGCTGTTACCCAGAACTGCAATGTCAGGGTCAGTGATCAGAGAGGACATCCCACTTGTGCAGCACCTGGATGTGAACTACTGTGATGCTCTTTGGAGGTCTGACTTTACAGGATCTGGTGTATGGGAATACAGTGGCCCATGTTGGCACAAATAACAGTGTCACACACTTTTTATAGGCCTGAAACCCCGATTCATTGGAGGCTCTCTGAAGACAGCAGAGCTGATTTCTTAACTCACTCTTGTTTGAATTTATGTCTTCTCCATGTCCAAGGCCCAGAAGTCAAGAGGGGTGATGGTGGCATCCACTACTCCTGGAAGCTGGCGTTATTTCTCAGAATTACTTTTGCATGTGGAGCAGTATCCAACCTCTCTTTGTGAGGGCAGACTGAGGGGCAGAGGCTCAAGGTTCAAGGCTGCCAGACTCAACTCTCACTGCCTCTGCAGTATTTGAATACAGGACACATAGGAAACAATAATGTAGGGAACATGAAGTACCCTGGCCACACTGCTTGGGCTAAGGGAAAAAGAGGCTACACCCTGACCTCTTCTGATGACTGGAAGTCTACAGAGTTATTTTATGCTCAGGGTTGGATGTTTGGCTGAATGTGGCCATGGAGAAAGCAGGAATAGTAACTGTGGGTTGGCTCAGAGGAACTCACTGAGCCTACTGCTATTCCTTTTCTTCTGCTGATGCCAGGAAGCTAGGACTCTAGCCAATTAAGAATTTGCAAAGCTGTTGTCTGGATGTGAACTATCCAAAGAGGTCTTAATTGACTAAGCATCAGCTTCTGACCTTTTTTGTTCCACGCTAGCACCAGAGCCTCTGGTCTGATCGTTGAGAGGCAGCTCACCTGGTGCATGAAGCACTCCAAGTCCATCATCCTTGTGGCTGGCTCTTTCAAGGAGACCATCTGCATCTCATGTTGACCTCTCCCACTCGGAAAATGTGCTCAGTAGTTAAGGCTGTCACCTTCAGAGCTTAACACACAGTGTTCTATGTTTTAGCACATAGCCTGTTGTCACTGGTTAATACTCACTGGAGTGCTGGCCTTAGAATTGGTCAATTAAATAGTTGTACCCTAGCCACTCTATCCCAATCCATCATGTTGCATCTGGGATAGGCTAGTCAAAAAGCAGCAGCCACAGAGATGGGTGTATTGATGGGATCAACAGGAGGTGGGGAGTTCACTGGAAAATCTTGCAATACAGATCAAGATCTGGCCATCTCATCTGAGCATGTGGAGGATCCCCAGAGCCAGGGCAAAATGGCACTTTATTTAGTTGTGAGCATTCAAAAATCAGGTTGTGTAAACGACAGCCTGGTGGTGGCCTTCGGAAAAGAGTATTTGGCTCCACAAATATTCCTCTTGACTGAATGATGCAGCAGAATGGATGACAGTCCAGCTCTGCAAGCAGCTGCCAGTTGTATGCAGACATAGACGTGCCAGTGTGAATTTGTTTTCTTCCTAACTTCTGTCTCAGTCCATTCCTGTGCAACACTAAAAATCTTGTTATGGACAGAAAAAAGCACAGTGTAAGTGAAACCAAGAGTCCACCATTTTTACTACATACAAAAGTTTTAACAATATATTTTCAATTATTAGTCTCACGGTCCAAGTGAATTCAGAGAAACCTCAGTAGTGCATGTGTGATAGCTATACACACACACACACACACGCACACATCCCAATAAATTCAGTATCTACCCCTGCTTCTTGATGTTATGTTCACCCTTCCTGTGTCCTCAGGTTAATGGCTGCAGGCCCATTGGGGGCAAGGGGACTTACAAAAAGTTATCAGGATCCAGATGTCTTCAATAGGCAGATGGTGATGTTCCCAGAAAAGGTTTTCTTCTCTCAGGAGGAGCATAATATTGATGGTGATGATTTCTTTCTTCTCAGTCTTTGGATACACTTGAGTTTATTCGTATGTTGCTTTTCAATGGTTCCCAAATTTGTTTGGAAGTTTTTTGGTGTAGTTTGGTGGGTTTTTTGTTCTCCTTGTTTTCTCTAAAATTGCCTTTACTTGAATAACATGGGCTTGCACTCCTGAAGCAATGAGTGACTGACCTCTCCAATAGGTTTGAACCGTGGCATTACCGTGGAGCTACAGACAGTTCAAGCCACCCTGCACGGTGTGAGAGGCTGTGTCTGGGTATTACTGTTGATACTGGTGGCTTTTTTATGGAGGAAGCAGGGGATGATTCAGCACCTGGACCTTTAGGCAGGAAACATTTGTTTAAAAAAATATGAAGAGGTTTTCCTTCTTGGGTAATGTCTTCTGTATTTTGTCTGCATGGAGGTTTTCTCCACCCCTTCCCTTCTAGAGGAAAGGCAAAAGAAAGGCCCACTTGAAGCAACCAGGAGAAATGGTTTCAAGTCTTCCCACTTAAGCATATGCAAGATATACTACCTCTCTGCCACAACAGGAGCTAGGCTTAAATCCAGGAAGATCTAATGTATTTGGGGAGACCTTATAGCACCTTCCAGTACCTAAAGGGGGCCTACAGAAAAGCTGGAGAGGGACTTTTGACAAGAGCATGTGCTAGGACAAGGGGCAATGGCTTTAAAGTGAAGCAGGGTAGATTTAGGTGAGATATCAGGAAGAAACTCTTTACTGTGAGGGTGGTGAGGCGCTGGAACAGGTTGTCCAGAGAAGCTGGGAGTGCCCACGTCTGGAAGTGTTCAAGGCCAGGCTGGGTGGGGCTCTGAGCAACCTGGTCTGGGGGAAAGAGATGATCTTTTCAGGTCCTTTNAGGGAGGGAGGGAGGGAGGGAGCGAGGAACGAGGAGGGCCGCTGGAATTGCAAAGCGACCCGTTTGGATCCCTGCGAATGGTGTCGTGGGCTCGTTCTTTCACAGATCGCAGTGCTGGGCTACGGAAGCACAGCACGAGAGCTGCACTGTGAGCCTGCAATCAAAGTTTGGACAAACAAGCAGACATGTCCAGGGGCATGTGAAAAGTACGCTCAAGCTGCGTTTTAGTGCTTTCACAAATTCTGTGGAAGGTGGTGTGTAGAGGAGAGGGTTGAAAAAAGGATCATTATTAAGGCTACAAGGCTCAGATCATGTTGTTTACCACACAAGCTGTATCCTGGTTTCTTTGGATTTTCTGTGTTGTGTCAGTGCAAGCCTTGGGATATCCAAGGGAGACACAATCACAGCCATGCTCAACATCCCAAGTCCATCCAGATAGACTGAATTTCAGACAGGGGTTTTGGGCAAGTGGCCATTCCACCTGCCAGATGTTAATGAGTCCACATCTGGAATACCAGCCCCAGTTAGGGTGAGTACAAAAGAAGGCATCCTTATGAATGAGCTCAGCTAAGGCCATTGAGGCAGGGAGCTGGTGCAAAGGACAGGCTGAGGGAATCAGGTTTGTTCTCACGGAGAGTAGGTGAGCATGAAGTCTAACCTGCAGTCCTAAAAAGGGTTCAAGAGAAGATGGAGCTGGAGTCTTCTCTAAAGTGCAAGAGGCAAGGAACTCAAACTGTGCTGAGGGTAAGTCTGGTGGGACAGAAGGAGAAACCTTCTTTGCTGAGAATGGGACAGCTCTGGTATAGGGAAAAGGGAGGGGTGATTTCACATCTTGGAAATGATCAACACTTATTTGGAAAAAGCCCAAAGTAGTCTGGTCTGAGCTAGGAGTTGGATTCAAGATCTCCAGAGATTTCTCCTCATTTAACTTCTAAAGTTATGTGATTTTCTAGTGAAACAGGAGAGTCAGGCCAGGTGGTAGAGTAGTGATGAGCCCAGCTAGGACACACAGCCCCAGTCTGTCTCAGCCCTGGTACTTCTAGAGCGGTATTTATTGTAATGGTGAACAATGAATGGGAAGGATCAGAGCTAACAAGCTCTGAGCAGGAAATGGTGGCCAAAGAGGGAGTGGGTATTTGCTGTCTGCAGGATTTACTGCTTAAAGTCAATATTAGTAAATCAACCAGTAAGTTTTTCTTATCTGTGTGAGACCAGGCTCCTGTGGGGTGGAATGGCTTTTCACTGAGCTGTGGTAGCCTCTGGCCCTAAGTTGCTTGCCCACTTCTTTCTGCTGAGACTTAGCTGTGACTTCACTTCTGCTCAGGCCCAGAAGACCTTCCTGGCTCCAAATATCACCCATGAGCAACAATCTGCCACAAATCATGCCTGACTTTCTGCAGGTGTGGTGGACCCTGTGTCACAAGAGCAATTTGAGAAGTGGAAAGCCAGGGTGCACAAACCAAACAACCTCCCTTCTCCCATAGTGCTGGAAGCGTGTTTCCTGAAAGACTATTGAAAGGTAATTGGCAGTGGACAGAGGAGAGTCTGGTTCTCCTGGGCATGATGTCAGGTTCCCTCTCCTTAGCTGTGACTGTCAGCACTCAGGATGTCACACTCTTCAGGACATGGGGACAGGACTCGTGGCCCTGAGATGAGCTCACAGCAGGATGTTCAGCCCAGCCCAGCTGACATTCGCCAACATCAAGCTGAGTCTCACAAGTGAGGAGACAACCACAACGGTTCATGTCAACTACACATCACAACATGCCTTGGTTTTGTGCCTCAGGAAGCAGGGCAGAGCATCCTGGAAGAACCTCAGGCAGCCCTGTGAGCATACAGCACAGCAAGGATCACTGAGTCAGGCACTTACCTGGCTCTCTGTGCTGGCCCTGTGGCTCAGCATCCATTCTCCTGCACCCATCACCCATCATCAAGAAGACTACAGTCAGTTAAAGGTCTCTGATCCCCCCCAGCCTTCCTGTTCATGGCAGACTCAGATCATCGTTGTCATCCCAGAGGGTGAAAATTTCTTTTGTTGGACACTCCATTAATGGCCCTGGGTAAAGACACCTCTCTTGGACTCAGGAAAGATGGAAGGGAGGGAGAAGGTGGTTTGTTGCATCTGCAAAAGAGCAACCTCCCTCTTCTAGATACATCCATCCTTACCAGCCCATTCCCAGCTCTATTCAGGCAGCAGGACCTACCTCAGAGATACACGTGGACCCCCATGTGTCCAGTTTCACACCTGAACTCCATCCTTATGAGCAAGAGCTCTGTTATCTGTCCTCTCATCAGAGAAGGAAGCAGTGCATGGTGAGTGAAAGTGCTGATAAGGATGGCTTTATCTTTCCCCTGTTTAGTTTGTGATATGATTGGTTGTTTGCGGGCACACCTTCCTTACTGTCTGCCAAAGAAGCCAGTTAGATAAAGAGCATCTATAAAAGCGTGCAGTTCCTGGGATGACTCCAGGACTTCCTGGCCACCAAAGGCATCTCCACAGAGATAGACAGAGATGTTTTCTCTGGTTCCTGCACACCTCTGGCCACAGGGAGCTCTCCAGCCCCTGCAGTGCAAGGATTGGCACTGCTGCCCATGTGTGTTGCTCTCTGTTCACTGACACCTCACTCTGACAGACCTTCACCATCTCCTGCAGCTCTACTGCACATTGGAGAAGGTGGAATATAGGGTTTTTATGCCCTCCTTGATTTATGGGAGCTGCAAGATGAGTCTAGAACTTCCTAGAATTTTCTTCTCCCCAAAATCTAAGGAGCTTTGGAAACCAGGAGAGTCTAAATGTCTGCAGATGTGGAGTGGGCAGCGTGGCTCATTCTCCCTCCCTGTAAGCACTGCAGAGGATTGGAGAGCTGGGAAGAGCCTCTGGCTCTTGCTGGTGTCCACCAGCTGGGGCTCCACCAGGTGGAAGGTCCTCTGGCCTGCCTGACAGCAGCTACAGCCCAGCCCCCTTGCAATGTGGTGTGGGCACCACACTTGCAGGAGGACCCCAGCACCATTTTTTGATGGTGCTCAACCATGACGTGACCTTCTGCCTCTGGTTCCACCTCAGGCCAGCGCAGCCTCAGCTGCCTTCACCCAGCGCCTTGGCCTAGGATCAGCATACGTCCCAGCCATAAGCTCTCTCCATGCCGCAGGGCTTCCACAAGCCCCTCTGCTATACCTTACGTGTTTGGGGTTACAGATGAGGTTTGGGTGGTTCATGGCAGAAGATGAGAGATCTTGCTCTGCTCTCACCAGTATCAGTTACTCAGAGAGCAAAACCCTGTGTTAGCTGGTACGTCTGCGGAGACCAAAACAGTGCCAGGATACCTGTGTAGGGGGACCCATCCCTGCAGGAGCTGCCCACAGGGAATGGGCTGCATGTGCTTGGTTATGGCACTGCTGCATGCTTTCTGCTTTGCCACCCACCAGGTGCTGTAGAA
Organism: Pachyramphus minor; assembly: GCA_013397135.1. Lineage (NCBI taxonomy): Eukaryota > Metazoa > Chordata > Aves > Passeriformes > Tyrannidae > Pachyramphus > Pachyramphus minor. The sequence continues at coordinate 371,639 of VYXB01004823.1, read as the reverse complement.
ACTTCTGGCAGTGTATCTGCAGAGGTCATCCCAGGATTTCAGCGTGGACAGGCTGTGCTAAGAGCTGGTGAGCACTTGCCCCTCATGTGACATTACTGGGACCAGAGCAGCGGTGGGAGTCAAGGGTGTCCATCCTGTCACTGAAGAGACAGTTACTGGTGTCACCAGTGAGTTGTCACACGTGCTGTGATGCAGACAGAGCTCCTGGAGAGCTCTGGGACAGCAGCAGCAACATTCCTGGAGCCATAATAAAATCCCCCAAATTGAGGGTGAACTCTGGCCCTGGCCAGCCCTGTGCTCTGCGAGACAGGCCCTTGGTAAGTCAGGAAATGGCAATACAACCTCCACTCCACCTCAAGAAGAGAAGGACCCTGTGTGTCAGGGTATTACAGGAATATAAGAAAGCCACTTCCCCTGCCATGCATGCAAGCCAAGACCCCAAGACCCAAAACATGGGGAGAGGAAGGATGCCCCATTCCTTCCTGGCTTCATGAAAAATCCTGTGTGCAAGACTGGGGAGCCAGGAACACAGTGGCTGTGCAGAGTGGTTCCTCTCTTTGCCCCAAATGGCATTTACCTGACAAAAGTGTATGAATCAAGCAAGTTTTAGCATGTTGCACTCATCTGTTTTTGACTATCTTTTGTTCTTCTTACACAGTGGCTCAGCAAGGTCAGAGTGAAGCTGGCCAGAAACTGAAAACAAAAAGCATTCCAGGCTTTCGGAAAACAAGTTTTTTTTTGTTTTGTTTTTTTTTTGGGGGGTGGGGGTGGTGTTTGTTTGTTTGTTTGTTTTGTGGTTTGTGTTTTTTTTAAGAGGAAAACTGACCTTGAGAAAGACTGAAAATAAAAGCAGAAAGGGATGAATGGCTTCAGGGGAGCAGGAAAAACCTAAGGTGGGCAGATCCAGCTGTCTAAATATCATGGTGGGTTTCAGATTTGCAGTGCCACTCACATTTATGCAAATCAGAAATGGCTTTCAGAGCGATGGATGCTGGACTGTATGTTTAACTTGTACTATGGCAGGATACCATGAAACCTTCTGTGGGCCTGAGTGAGACAGCCTGTCTGCAGAGAGAGCAGGGGGCTCATAAGCCACAGGCAGCAGGCAACTCCTGAAGGACTGCCTCTGCACAGTCGACCACACTGTAACCTGAAAGAGGCATAGAAAGCAGAGAGACAAGGAGAGTGTGGGCTTTACAACTAACCAGAAAGAAGTGCTGCACTACTTATCAGAGCTTGTGAGGCAGGAGTCAAAATAAGGAAGAAACCCAAACAATGAGAAAATTAATACGGAATATGTGCGCTGAATTCATTATCCTGGTGGTCGTTTTCCAGAGGAGTATTGAAAACTTCAAGTATTTCTGTTTCTGCTGGTCTCATCACCTCTTCTTCACCTGTAAGGCATGTAAGATCATTTCATACTGGGGTCTATCATGTGTTTTCCCTCTGTCCCATGCTAAAGCCCCCAAGGCCAGACTCCTGTGATATTTGGTAGCTCCAGATGTACTGCCTGTGTTTCAACAGCAGTCTCAATTGTGGAGGGAAGTTGGAGAGGGTAAAGCCCTGGTGGGTTTAAAGGCAGGAGGCAAATAAACACAACCCTGATGGTTGCCCGTTTCAAGACCTCTGTGCTGGAAGCTGGACTGGTGTGATATGCCACAGTCAGCTCCAGGCCTCAGGATGCAGAATGGCCGTTTTCTGTGGCATTGTGGGCACTGTATGCCTTGTAGCAAGAGGCCTTTTCTTCACTGCTGGCACAGACATTGTTAGGAATGCAGTAGTTGTGGGTCAGAGGATGCTCACCTCCTCTGAAGCATATCCTAGGTTTTCCTGGTTATGATGCAACCTGCTTACTGGGCCCACTGGCTGCTGTAAGTAAATGTGCTCTACACTTACCAAGGCAGATCTTAAAGCAACTCCTGCTGCGTTAGCTGTAAATGGATTTCTCGAGCCCAGACACCAGTCTGCCATTCAGACCAGCTTAGTGCCCTCCATGCCTCAGTCCTGGCAGGTTTTGAAGGTGTAGTTGCCTGTAGACACCTGCCCCTTGCCCTAGTGCCCACCCTTCCTTCCCCACCACCCCAGTGTCAGTCCTGAAAATGGGGGGACTCTGGACAGAGCATGCCCAGACTTTGGCTTTCCCTGACCAGCTCTGACCTCAAGAAACAGCATCTTCTCTACAAAGCATCTCTGCCCTAACATGGCTCTTGGCAGAGCCACAGAAGTGTTCTTAGGACAAGGAGCTATTATTTAGAGCCAGGGACTGCAGACCCTATTCCAGTGACTCTACTGACAATAGTAGATGCTTGTCTCATCCTGTGGCTTGAAGACCACTATCTGTCCCCACAGCCCCAACATGCCCCCCACCCTTTCACAGCTACCCAAGTAATGTTTGGTGGGGAAGGGACCTATGCCCTGGGTGCTGTGGGATGATTGTTGGTTGGCTGGGCAACCTTGGCTGACAGTTCTCCAGAGGCAGCACTGTACTGCCCCTTGAGCCACCATGGGGTCAGCAGTTCTGTGGCAACTCACCTGCAGGATCCAAGCTCCTGGCTGCTGGATCCTCTTCCACTGCTACTGGTTGCATCCCAGTGACCGGGTTCTGGATGGTCAGCATGGGCAGCTCTTCCTGATACACTGGTTCAGGCAGTGCTGGCTCAGAGTGCACTGGTTCAGACTCCTCCTGCAGCTCAGGCTGGGGGTCTATGGTTGATTCTGGGTTCAGGGTGGCCTTCTCCTCCAGCTGATGGCCTCGTCTTCTTTTGGCTCCTTTGCTTCTCTTTTGCTGTTGGTTCTTCTGCACCCTGCCAGGGGGTTTCATAGGGGTGAAGACTTGGGAGTAGGGCAGAGGACTCTCCCTCCTGCCCCAAGGCTGCTTTGCCAGGTCCCCTGTTGTTATTGTGACCCAGTTCATCACAGCAGAAGCTCCTTCTGAGCCTGGCATGACAGCCTTCTGTGGCTGCACCAGCAAGAGAGCTTGGGCACCAAATTTTTCCCCAACGCCACACTATGTTTGAGGTTTGCTTGCCAGCCAACCAGCCACCTACAAAACCCATGCCCCTCATTCACCCCTGCCTCCCAGCTACTGGCTGTAGGTCACCTTTCCCTGCTGAAGACTGATGGCTCTGTCATTGGGTGAAGATGCAGAGGTTAGGCTGCCATGCCTACACTCAGGTTAAGTGCACTACGAAAACAATTCCAAGCCAAAAGCAAGGTTTACCTCAGAACCCACAGAGTTGAGTCTTTCTCCAGGGCTTCTGCTTTTCTTTTTCTGAGCAGCTCCCGGTCCCTCAAACGGTGTGTTATGATGACATCTGCAGGGATAAATTGAGTGCTAATATGATATTCTGACCAAGGGCACAATTTGATCCTTCCCTGCCTGGTGCTAGAGCAGTGATGCCATGCTTTTTTTGGGTCTTGATACAAAACTGCTTGGGTGCTATACTTCCAGCACAGCCTCAGTGGGGAGGATCTGATGACACAGCACCCAAAGCTCCCAGGCTCCTAGCTGCAAAATGCTCTAAATTTCTATCTAGTTGCAATTTTCTTCCTGCTGCTGCAGTCTTGGGGTGACCCTTGTCCAACCTACTCCCCTACTATACTGGGGCCTGATGGAAGCATGGGGCAGGCTTCCTGTGCCACAAGGGAAATATGAAATCCTTTGGTCAGATATCACTACAGACTGCAAGATAACTTCTTCGTGTTTGCTCCATTGTTACCCTTTTTCCCAGGCAGCTGCAACTGACCACGGCTGAAAACAAGACACTTATCTAACTAACTAAGGAGACAGCCTTGGATGCCAGAACAGCCGCTCCTACAACATAGGAGCAGCTCTGTGAGGACAAGAGCATGAGCCGGAGGGCACAGCCTTCCCCCTACACAGGTGCTCACATGTATTAGGCTGAGACCCTGTAGACCAGACCAAGAGAGACCAGAGACCAAGGCAGGGCTAGTACACTCTGCTGGGTGTGAGAAGACTGGTCCCAAAGACCACACAAACAGCCCCAGGCTGGATTGCAGAAGACCATGGCAAAGCTGAAGAAAGACTAACTGATGTGAGAAAGCTCCAAATCTGGCTTTACCATTTGGGCAAGATGTGCAGGTTACCTACAGCCACCAGCAGAGTGGAGCATCCCCCAGATCCCAGTCGCCCTGTGATACACCTTCCTAGGCCAAGCTGAGCTGTGCCCATTTCACTGACTACAAAGGGCTCCAAATGGCTTCCTGAGGCAAAGACCAGCCTGGTGAACAGTCTGAACTTCACTTCTCCATGTCTTTGTCCTAACAGACAGCATCCCTGATGACATGGCAGTAGGTCCTATGGTTTCTGATCCAGTCAGCTTGAGTTTTCTAGCTTGGACTCCAAGCTGTGATAATAAAAACCTGGCTCAGATCAAGTAGTATGGGACCAATGCCATGAGACAAAGGGCAACACCCCTTCGCTGACACCTGGAGGGGGAGGAAATTCTTCCCACCTGTGTACTGAAGAGATCACAAAAGAACTGGTTTTCATAGTTTCAACAAAACTCACAGAATGAAGAAGCAAAACTATGACCTGCTTCTTTTAAATGTAATCAGATCCATCTCTTTTCACAAAAAGCCTCAGCTCACACTAAAGTATTAGATCAAATCAGTGAAAATGGTCATTTTGTCATTCCTTTGATCAGATGGGAAAATTTGCAAGATGAAAAGGACTTCCAAGGCTGAGCTGGAACTATAGCTCTTTTATCCCAGATGCCTCTTAAATGCAAGAAAAACTGTAGTCCAGGATAGAAAAAAGCGAAATTGACAGCAGGAGCCAGCCTCTAGCCAAAGTAGATCTTTACACAGGACACTTCTGATTAATTATAATCTTGCAGAAATTTAACTTGGGAAGGATTTATGTTCATCTCTGTGCCATCAAAGCAGAGTCAGCTTTAAAATTGCATCATACTGTCCAAGACCCTGTCTCGGGAAATTGAGAGTAACTCAAAGAGAAATGGGAGGTTGTTTCCCAACGTAAAGCAGTATCAGAGGCAGTAGTGCTCAACCAGCAGGAGATGGCTCTGCCATCCACATAGCAGAAGGCAGGAAGCTGCCAGGGAAGATAAGGTTACAAGTTGCAATAGCAGCATCTGCACAGGGCTTTTGTTCAGCTACTGAAGTTCATAATCCCTTGCACATCCCATTTGCAGCCAAGGTAACTTTCTTTTCCCTTCAAAATGTACTGTGAGCTGTAAAAGCATTTTTAGCTGCTTGTAATCAGTCTCCCTCCCAGGGCATTCTAAGCAAACACCCCTCATTAATTTCTAACTGGTCCAAGACAGAACTCCCACAAGAGCTCCAAATCTGTTCATCACCTGCCAGCGCTAGGCAGGAAAGATCGCAGTAAAACATACCCATCCTGATGAAAAATTGTTCACTAGAAGACACAAAGACACAGAAATTAAATGAAAAGAAAAAAAATCAAGCTATAAGACCGATGAGACAGTATTGCCAGTCTGCAAACAGACAATCTATTGATGCTGCCTGAGGGACTTAGAGTTGCAAAGCACTTACATGTGTTTCTGCCTTTGTGATCTGAAACATAACATGTAAAAAGACACATATACTTGCAGTTAAATGTGCTTCCTCCACCCCCCAAGCATAAACTAGTAATTTTTAGGTCCTATTTTCAAAACCACTGGTGACAAAGATAATTTTCTTCTCTCTCCAAAAACTTAGGAAAAAGTTTCCTAATGAAAAGTTAGGAATGGTCTCATCATTACCTGGCACAATGTGCTCCTTACGGGGTCTCGAGGGTGGCGGAAAAGAATCCGAAGAAGGATGGTCTTTGCCTAAATTCTCCATTGCTCTTTGCAGTTTTAGACAGAAAGCAGCTTAGTTCCCTGGAGAAGGCATCTGAAGATACTAGTGCAGCATAATGAGAGCTTGAAAAAAATGCAGACTGCCCGCCCTAAACCTCTTATCTGTCCAGGCCACCAGGAGGGTAATAATATTCTCCTTATCGGAGTGCAAAGGTGTGAGAGTCTCTATCCAGGATCTACTGTGGATTGCAAAACATGCTAGTGTTTTTATACTGTAAATAATTCCACTTTGAATAGGAAATTTACACTCACTGCTGCTAAATTGTGACTCAAGTGCTCTCCTTTATGGTGGACAGATGTTGCATGGCAGGGCAGGATGCAGCATTGCCTTGCTGCTGGTTTCCCCTTGCAGCAGGACTATCTGCTCCATGAGGTCCGAATGGCTGTGTTGTCATATTCTTTAGAAACCCCGAAGGATGGAGACTGTTACCTGTCTAAGGGCTGTGCCACATTCCTGGAAAATCCAGCAGAATAATAAATCTATACCTGTTTGTGCATGTTGAGGACTTCCCAATGACTTTTTAGTCCAGTGGATCGAGGCTGTGAGCAAACCACTTCGCTCTTGAAGCAGGATGGCAATGGGCAGCCCCATTAAAACATTGAGAAGACCCGGCTGGTCCCTTGCTCCCACAGGATGATTTCCTTTAGTAGTTGTACCTAGCTCCCTGTTGCCCATCCCAGCCCCAGGCCTGCACAGCATGTAGCCTCATGCAGCCTCTGTAGGACCATCTGCAGGGCCAGTACAACTGCCAAGGGGAAGCTTCTGCTTGGTATAATAGCTTTGATTGCAACAATCTCTTCCCTGTTCTGTGGGAATGGCCAGGCCCCTAGGTCAGTGCATGTGAGATGAAGTAGCAATCCTGGCCTCCCCTGAAAACTGCCTTCTAAGTTTCTCACATTAGGATAGCGCAGAAAACCCTAAGATTATACTGTGTAAAACAACTTTGATGGACCACAGAGAACTCTTCAGCCAGCTTCTAAAGCACTCAGTGCCAGTGTATTTGGGATTCAGCTTCTACCAGCACTTTTCTCTGTGAGACACTCAACTACTTATGCACTGGTGAGGTGCTTATGCTCCTAATCCCTTCCCTCTCTGCCCCCCATGAAGTGAAAGTGACTCAAAGGTTGGTAGAAGAACCCGACAATGTTCTTGCACCCGCAGGTTCTCTGGGAATTGCCTTCCTTTCACAGTAGGGATGATCCCACCTCCTTGAACAGTCCCAAAACTTGCCCTGAAGCAGAGCAGCTCCTCAGGGATGAGCCAATGTGACCTGCCTCTAGTCTCTGACAGTCTTTTTTATTTTTAATGTACATCCTTTGCTCTCAGCAGGACCTCTCTCTAGGTCCCTGGAAGCTCCAGAGCTTGAAACTTCATGCATGTGGGTGTTTTAAGATGTAACCTTGGGGGTCCATGGTCATCTCTGCTGCCTTTCTGCTTATCCCGAGTTGCCACTTCGCTCCAGGGCTCCTGCCCTGTGTCCACTGCAGATTACATGGTACCTTCACAGAGGTGGGGTAGGTCTAACAGCCCCAAAAGAAGCAGCAGGGTGGTGGCAGCAGAGCAGATATGGGAACGCTCTGATACGGGAGGGTGGGCCAGGAACATGGATGGCATAAAGAGATGTGAGGCTTCCAAGTCATTCAGAAATAGTTTCTTATAGCTCAGTCATAAGTGAAGGCAGGGTGTCCCAAGCTGGGGGGCAGATGTCCTTGTTCCAGCACTGTGTGAGGCTGCACAGCCCTGGAGCCACCCTGGTCATGCAGACATCTGAAAACTGTATCCTTCAGGATGCTTTACTTTGCAAGGACCTTGGTTGTGGAGGAGAGAAATATACCAGACCTTGAACATTGTGTTCCTTTTTGGGTCCCTCACTACAAAAATAACATAGAATCATAGATTATGCTGAGTTGGAAGGGACACATCAGGATCATCAAGTCCAACTCTTGGCCCTGCACAGAACACCGCAAGAATCCCACCATGTGTCTGAAAGCATTGTCCAAATGCTTCTTTAACTCTGGCAGTCTTGGTGCTGGGACAACTTTCCTGGGGAGCCTGTTCCAGTGCCCAACCACCCTCTGGGTGAAAAACATTTCTACAGTATTCAACCTAAACCTCTCCTGACTCAGCTTCATGTCATTCCTTCAAGTCCTATCACAAGAGTGAAGAGATCTGTACCTGCCCCTCCACTTCCCCTCGTGACGATATTGAAGACCTCGATGAAGTCTCCCCTCAGTCTCCTCTTCTCCAGGCTAAACAAATCAAGTGACCTCAGCTGCTCCTCATACAGCTTTCACTCCAGACCCTTCATCATCTTCATGGCCCTTCTTTAAACGCTCTCTACTAACTTAATATCTTTCTTATATTTCAGTGCCCAAACTACACACAATATTCAAGGTGAGGCCACCCCAGGTCAGAGCAGAGCAGGACAATCCCCTCCCTTGCCCAGCTGGTGATGCTTTGCCTGATGCCCCCAGGACAGGGTTGGCCCTCCTGGCTGCCAGGGCACTGCTGACTCACATTCAACCTGCCATCCACCAGGACACCCAGGTCCCTTTCCACAGCACTGCTCTCCAGCCTCTCATTCCCCAGTCTATACACACAACCAGGGTTTTCCTGTCCCAGGTGCAGAAACTGTGGTGCTGGAGCAATGAAGCTGGTAAAGGGTCTAAAAACAAGTCCTGTGAGGCTGAGGGAGCTGTGGGTGTTTAGCTTGACGAAAAGGAATCTGAGGGGAGAACTTACTGCTCTGTACCACAAACTGAAAGTAGATTTTAGACAGGTGGGGGTCCATCTCTTTTCCCAAGTAACAAGTCATATAACAAGAGGAAATGACCCATATTGCTCTGGGAGAGGTTTAGGTTGGGTATCAGGAGAAAGTTCTTCCCTGAAAGGTCTGTTAAGTACTGGAACAGGCTGCCCAGGGCAGTGGACGACTCACCATCCCTAGAGGTATTTAAAAGACATGTAGATGTGGTGCTTAGGGACGTGGTTTAGTGCTGGACATGACAGTGCTGGATTAGTGGTTGGATTTCATGATCTTAAGGGTCTTTTCCAACCTAAATTCTATGATTCTATATTTTGGGCTGCTTGCAGGTGATATGAATCATGGAAGAAAGGGTGGAAATCCCTGTACGTTTCAGTGCTCCATGGGAACTGGGTGCGTGCTCAGACTGTGGCTAACTCAGCTTCTCACACCCATCATCTACTCAGTCACTCGAAAGTCTGGTGAGGTCTGATAAGTGACTCTTGACTCAGCAAAACATTGCATATGATACTGCAGAGCTGGTACTGCATATGTTTCTCCATTCTCCATCTTCTACCTTGAAGGGAGCACTTGTACAAGAAAGAGTCACTGTGCCCCCAGAGTCTTCAGAGGTGTTTAGTGGAAAATAGATGGGCATTAAAATCTTACAGAGCTTGTGCTTGCATCTGTTGGGAATGAACTCTCTGTAAGAGATTTGTCTCCTGTGTGTGACTTACTTTCAATCCCCAGGAAGTGATTTTATTATCCCATGGGAAGGCTTTGGAAATGGTTAAAAACATGGAAATTACAGATCCCACTGCATAGTTTCAAGTTATCTATGCACTGAAGAAGAGGTACTGAGAGGCAGAGTCGCACCCACAATGGCACTGGGCTCTAGTGCTGCCTCCCTCTGCCTCCTGTGCCCCACCAGCACCAGCATGCAGTGGCGTCTTCATCAGAGCTCCCTAGCAAATGTGGCCAAAGCTGCCTCCCCTCTGTTACAATGAATCTGTGCAACTAGGTTAGACTTTCTGGCCAGGCTTATTTGCATGAACTGCTGCAGGTGTACACTTTACAGTGTGCCAGGTACAGCTTCCCTCCTCTTTCACTCCACATTTCAGTTCATCTGAACTGACCAGCTCCACTGATGCATGCAGTTTTTAGGCAAGAACCTGGAAGGGTTCAAGTGGGTGTTCAGCATCTCCAGTGTCACGTACTCCTCAAGTATAACTTGAGGAACTGCTTGGCAGTGGAACGAACACCCACAACCTTGAGTGCACCTCACCATTGCCAGTCCCTGACATAGCTTTCTAAAGTCATCCAAGGGACAACTGGACCTAGGACTGGATCCTGCCACTTGGCCTCTCTCCTGACACTGGTAGGACTGCTGTCACTGTAGACCTGACAACACCAGGCTTTGGATCTATGTATGAGTCAAGGTCTTAATGAGCCTCTAGTGTATCTCTTTTTCCCCTGGCTGGCAATGCTACTGCAAGGCAATATCCAGAGACCCAAATATCTCTCCCTGCAGTCATGGATGTAGCCCTGACCCCAGGGTTATCTGAGGGATCAACGTGGGCAACTGGGGAAGCTACACCACTGACACCCTAGCACAGTATTAGGGCACTTCTTCCAGTTTTATCTGACAAACTGGCAGGCTTGTCCTTCACTCCCTGACTTGAGGCACATTTGGAGGCAACTAGCATGGTTGCAACACACTTCTCTGGGAGCAGGACTACCGGTCACCCTGTGTGACAAACTACAGTGCTTGTGAAAACAGGTAATCCCTTCCTCTTCCTGCCTTGATTGAAGCATCAAATGATGGGAAACAGGTGGATAAACTGAACAGGCAAAACTGTATGTGAAAGTGCAAATTCACATTCATACCCTCTGGCACAGATCAGGGCATTGCAGGCATTTTGATGTCCACAAGCTGCCTTCTGAGCCTCAGGTGACCTTGCCAGCCACAGATCTGTCAGTCTTCATAGTCAGGCTCTCTGCACCAGGCTGGTCTTGCACAGGCCCTGAGGTCTGTGGTGGTGTTAAACCACTTCCATCACCCTCCCCTCCCCTTGGTCTGCAGCTTGCTCTTGAGCCATGTGAAATAAACAGGCAAATCCATCAGTCCCTGGGGAGGACTGGTACTTCTGAATTCACTGTGTGCAGAGTCAACACTGACACTGTCCTGTGGTTGCCTGTGCTCTAACCTTGCAGGTCTGACCTATAAGTGTGTGCTTTAGTTCTGCAGTTTCTGAATAAACACTCCATGTTGTGCTGGAGGCATGTGGTTTCCCTCTTCAGAAGAGCCTCTGGATTGTTTGTGTTGCTTTTTCCTAGCCTCTGCACATAAATAGATGTGGATCTCAGGGAACATGCAGTGATGGGCTGCTGCCTGTGCAGCTTGAGCCATGGTGTGGGGCTGAGATAATGGTGACCTCCAGCCACCCCAGGTGGAGAATGGGTCCCAGCCATGCAACATGCTAAGCTGGGCATAATCTTCCCCTCAGCCCTGGCAGAAAGTTGGGATAGAACTGCCCAAATGCATCCTGCCTGTGGCTGGGTCGGCAGTAGCAGGAGCAGAAAACCCCAGGATAGAAGTGAGCAGCACATTCGTATTGTTCACTGTTCAGCAGTTCAATTCATGTTGTGGAAAGTGTTTTGGAGGTCATAACCCCACCGAAGCCCTTCCCTATGGTGCACAGGAGACACCAAGGTGTGCAGAGAAGAACTGGCTACTCAGAGAGTAGCACATAGCCAGAGCACCTCTCCCTTGCTACCCGAGGATGCAAAAGGGAAAAACAGGCTTGCAGAGCCTCAGGGCAAGTGAGCAGGTGGTGTAATAGTAGCAGCCATGGATGGGTGGGCAAGCTGTGTTTCCTCCTCTGCAGAAGTGGAAAGGGTCCAGGAAAGGAAAACAGCGACAATCAAATCTCATAACAACCTTGAGCCAGGCTAGGACTTTTCAGCCTGGTAAAGAACTTTCTATGGAGAGAAAGCTTTCGATGACAGCAGCTGCCTCCGGGACAGAAAATGGTGGATGCAATCCATCTGACTGAGCATGGCTGTTTTATGTTCCTCAATATTATTTCCTGGTGCAGCATTAAATCTCTCAGCAGTAGCTTTGTTGTGCATTATGGTGCTGCAGTGTCCCATCTGGTGGCTCCAGCAAAGCACAGAACTGGGTGAGGGAATGAATTCCAGCTGACCCACCACAGTAGCCACGACACTGGCACAGCTCCCAGACTTGCAGAATGGTTACTGACTTCAGGGAGCTCACTTCACCATATGATGCACCCTGTATTCTTACTCATATGTCTGCAAATAAGAGGTGTATAGTGTACAAGTACAGTATAATAGCAAGTCAGAGCAGCATGATCTCCTGCGGGTGAGGACAGACCTATCCTTGGAGGGTGTCAGTTCACACTGAAACACTCTTCAAAGCTGACCTGAAATCTCAGCCAGTAATTCTGTAGAAATACAACATCTGGTGCACGACTGACCTGAATCCAAGTCCTGGATTAGCCCGTGCCCTCTGATATCTGCCACTATGAGCAAAGAGGGCCCCTTGCGCACCCAAGGTGTACAACCTTGTTACAAGTATTTTGTGAAAGGCGAGTTGTGGACCATGTGGTAGAAGTGGAAAATGAAAGAGCAGAGGGAGCCCCAGAGACTGCTGATGCACACTGACACTGTTACCCTGGTGGAACTGAGCCCTGCCACAGTCTCAAAGATGACCCTGACACCAGGAGCAACCAAGACCTCAAATTTGTTCAGTTTGAAGGTTGCTCTCAAGTGCTGGAGCAGAGATCTGGGGTCTCCTGTGTTCAGCTTCTCCACTCAAGCTCTTTCCATGCTCCCATGCATTATCTGAGTTGACTGCTATGTGAAAGACTTTTGGATAAAAAGATGAATAACATCTAATATGAGAAGTGCAGATGTTACTATTTTCAATTTACATCAGCCCTGGAAGCAGTGAAGCAGTTTACTAGTGAGTCAGGGAGACATCTTCTCCCATCCTGAAGAAACTTTACTTTCTCTTTGCTAAATTGCCTCCTACAGAAAAAACCCTGCACCTGTCCAGCACCGTCTTCACAAGGATTTGTGTTTTTCTTGCTACTCCTCCATGGCTTTTCTCACAGGAATGAGGGTGAGATAGTCTGCAGAACACCTTGTTTTGTGATGTGGATTTGAAACTAACGTTTTAACTACACTTTTAGCAGCCCTTTATGGGAACTGGCTTGTGGTGTTTTCCCTCAGCCTTGCATAAAAAAGTGCTGTTTAAATAAGATTATGCGTGTTATTTTTTATTATTTACCATAGCTAACATGAGTGTCCAATCAGCACAGAGCACACAGGATCAATTAATCACCTGTTTCTAGGTTCAGGAAAGCTATCAGAAAGCTCAGGTATCTTGACACTCCCCATCTTTCAGAATCCGGATATCTTGCCTGGTTTTCCTAAAATAATACAGAGAAAAAGAGTAAGAGATAAAAAAAGTACTCCTCGAGTCATACTTTGGCTGCATTCCGTCAAATGGAATGGAACTGACTATTACAAAATAGGCTTACTCATTTTCCTGTCTAAAAAGCTGAGCTGACTGCAAGTCATGCTGGCACACAGATGTCCCCTCCCAGGGCCTGTGACACTTGTGGTGGGTCTCCAGCCCAGCCTGCTCACAGCAGGGCTGTCCCTAACATGAGGTTATAGGGGCCCTGGCTCTGTCAGAGCCCTAACCACCACCCCACAAGAATGGAGACCCCCTCCTCACACTTCCATGGTGCACCATACTCCTGGGAAAAAGGTTTTCCCTGTGTCAAATTTTCATCCTCTTGGACTTGTGGCTGCTTGTGGCTATTGCCACATGTTGTATCACTGGCTACTACCAAGAAGTGGCTCCATCCCATTTGCAACTGTAGGCTACTGCTAGATACCCCCAGGCCTCCCCTTACCCAGACTAGCTGGCTGCAGCTCCTCCAATTTCTTTGCAGCTTCACTTGACAAGCTGGTTATCCATCCCCCCTTGCAGCCCAACATACAGTTTGTGTTATTTGCCATGCAAGTGCAGTTTGACATAGATTTTCCCAGGCATGAATGACAGTATTTCACAACCACCCAGATAGCCTAAATTAGATCCAGGAGGTCTCTGCCAAGGGCATGAGCTTACATTTGTTCCACACAGAGCTGGCATTCATTGGCATAAGTATTCCCATCAGTCCCACAGATAGGCAAGTACAGGAGGGGGCAGGCCTGCAGGTCAACCATGTCTGCACACACCGGCTTGAAAGGAGAAACCACAGCACACATTTCAGTGCCAGCAGGACCCATCTCTTCCTCCCACAATGCCCAGGCAGGAGCAACTGCCTCTGACAACCTGGTTCCCTCTGCCCCAAATGGGGCAGGGCATGCCCACAGAGGGAGCAGAGGCCACCACAGCCCTCAGTGGGACTCCCAGCCTGGACTTTGATGTGGGTTTGGTGCTGGAACACCAGTACCCACGAAGCTGTGGATGATGGCTGGGAACAGTGTTTCTCCCAGGCGCACCAGGCATATCCATCTCAAGCCATGAACAAGATAAAAAACAGAAACCTCTTACCTTTCTCAGGCCACTCCCTTCATTCAGCTCTGCCCCTGAAAGAGAGTAGAGACCCATGAGCATGGCACACGTGTGACTGATGGCAGAAGCACAAGTCATCGACTGAGGATCACGTCCAAACCAAAGGGAAAGCAGTGTTGTGCAGAGCCCACTCAGGACCAGCTGTGTGGGTTTCATGAGGGGGAATCAGTTTGCTGCATGCCACCCCCACTCCCCCTGCCAGCAGCACAGTACACAGCTTCCATGCACAGCTGAGCTGGCGGGGGCAAAGCTGGGAACGACTGTTCCTACCCACTAAACCGTCTTCCAACAGCCCTCTCTCCCAGTCTCTGGACTAGAAATTCCACAGAGCATCTAACACATCTCAGGAAGTGTGAAACCAGGCAGTAATGCATGGGGCATGGAGTATCCTCAGAAGGCTGGTGATGCTGCACAGCTGGACAACTTCAATCCCTAGGGAGAGCAGAATTCAGTGGATCTTTTTTTTCAGTCAGGCAGAGTAGTAGCAATAGTTCACAGCCCATCTATGCCCATCTAAGGGCATGAAGGCTCTCACACACGTTGGTGCAGGACCGCCATTGCATGCATCCAGGTAGCAGTGGCTTTCCAGTGCCTACAAACAGGTGCTTTCCACATGAATATGCTGAGCACATAGTGTTCTTGCAACGACTTACCAGTCTTCATGGAAGCAGGAACTACAGTAGCTGCCACCCCAGTGTATGTGCTGTCCTCTGAGGACCTGGTTCCTGTTCACATTGTGGACTCCCTCTATCTCATCCCTCTCCCAGGTGAAATACAGTGAAATACACCCTGTCATCCTTGCACCAAACTGCTAATAAGGAAGGTATGGTGTGTTTGCTCCAGTCCTTCCTCACCATGCTGCCGCTGTTTGTTTGCCCTCCTCACCTTCTCTCCAAACCAGAATTTCTGGATCTTTCTTCCCTGTCACTCATTTTTGGTCCTTCTGTCATGCCCTCCAGCAGCAGAGCAGACTTACCACCAGAAGCAACAAGAGTCACCACCACCGCCACCACCACCAGGTGCCTCACAGCCATGGTCAGTTCAGGCAGACACGCTCGGGCACCTCGCTCTGGCTGCCTTTGTAGGGGAGGGCACCAGCTTATCTCAGGAGTGCTGGGAAAAGCAGCATTTTGATCTGTGCTGGTAACAGCTGGACTGTACACTCAGAGGGATGGATCACTTGGGCACTCTCATGCAACTGATAAGCTTCCCCTGTGCCACTTGCCAGCTTCAGATGGCAGCACTGGAGGCTGCTTTACAATCCCTTTGCACAGTAGTCAGGGTTGGGCAAGGCTGCTCTTCTCCACTTGCCCAGCCACCTTACTTCTGAGTGTATCTTGCGCAAACCATTCCTTTGCAGCTGCTGTTCTTCATATGTGACAGGTATCTCCATTTGAGTTGTGAGACTACAAATAGAAAAGCCTGGAAATTCAGGCTGATTTGGGTGGTGGCACTGTGGCCTGAGCATTATTCCACGAGACCCAGCCAGGTGGATCCTCAGTGGCCTGACGCACTGGGCAGGACCCCAAACACAACAGGAGCCTGCCATCATGCTGCAGCAAGCCCACCCAGCTACTGGGTGGGATGGGAGAGGCTGGGGGCACAGAGGGGCTAGAGGGAACAAAATTCAGCTGATTGGGAGCAGGAAGCTGCAAGTGCAGTCACTGCCTGTGCTTAGGGAAGCCACATAGTCAAAAGTGGTGTAATACCTTGCTCCACTCACCACCTTGGTTGCAGCTGAGATTGACAGATCAGAATTATTTAGTGTGTTGGAAGAGACCTGTGCACATGGATATACGATTAAATACTCAAAGGTAGCACATAGAGCACAGAGGGGACAGAGAGGCTGGAGAGGATCCTCAGTGGTAAGAGACACAGTCTTTTCAACACACACCACCATCCCAGAAGAGCCCAGCTGCTTTGCCTCCCGGACTGGATGCTTGATGCCAGTCCTTCTGTGTGAGCATCCTTATCATCTCCTTCTCAGAAGCTGAATTCTCCACACCTGTCCCAATCTTCCTTTCATGAAACAAAATCAGTTGGTGAAGGGTGAAGAATGGGAAAGAAGACCATGGGCATAAAGTCAGTGTTGACTAAAAAACTCCCTTGGAACAGGCTTGCTGATGTGAGGTCTGGGCCAGAAGGGACAAAGGGGTCTCTCCTTCCCCATGGGAGCAGGAAGGATGTGCCATGTGTGCAAAGGGTGGACATGGAGTAGGTGTCCTGCAGAAACCACCAGCAGGCTTGGAGAGCTCCAGGCGCACAGAGACCAAACATTTGCATTTGCTGAGGATCTGACCGTGACTGTGCTTAGGACATCTTTTTCCCACAGGAAGATACAGGCCAGCCTTGTCTGTCTGAGACAAAAGGGAACAGCTGGGTAAGCATCCCTCATGGCCAGAGAGGTGTGGGCCCTGCATGAGGCTGCTTATGTCCTTGCCATTGGGAGGCCCTTCCACACAAACCAGTAGGGCTATGACCATGTTTCGGGAAGGGAGAAGGTGACCAGTTCAGGGTTCCTTTTGCAGAACCATTCCTCCACTCTGCCGAGGCAGCTGTGCACATGTTTCATATTCCCTCTTCATGGAGTTTACACAGTTCAATAACCTTTGGCTTTTATTATTATTCCACTTTGGAAATCCCTCAACTAAAGTAAATATTTAACTGCATTAGCAGTTTTTCCTGAGGCACATGGGGTCCTGTTGGGCTTGTTTAGTCTAGTACAAGGGAGGCCAAGGGGGATCTGATAGCAGCCTACAACATCTGAAAGGGAAGCTGATGGAGCCAATCTTTTCTTGGTAGTGCCAAATGACAGAATAAGAAGCAACTTCAGCCGTGAGATATTCAGGTGAGGAGTCAGGAAAGAAACCTTACCCCAGAGGGTGAACAACCCAAACCAGCAGGGAGGTGGGAGATCTCCATCCTTGGTGGCTGCGTAATAAAGCCATCGATGCCCTGACCAAACCCTGCTGTGCACAAGGCTTGGAGGGTGAGCCCTGAAGAGCCAGGCCACCAGCATGCTGGGCCCGTGGCACAAGCAGATGTCACTCCAGCATGCATGCATGCATGTCCTTCCATTCCTATCTTGCAAATCTGGTCCTAGCCAACACTCCTGCAAGCTGCTCTCACACACCAACACACAGCACAGCTCTGGATGAGGTCTATCATGGGCCTTTACAGTCTTCTTCAAAATCTTTATGACCAAAACCCCCACCCAATTGCTGATCGTAATGCCTCTGGTGCCGCTGCTGAAAGATCCCTGCTGTGCCTCCAGTCCTAAGCATGGCCTGGTTCTTTGGATCATGCCAGCAGCAGCACAGGGGCAATAGACTGGGGCTCTGCTGCTGGAACATTTTGAGTGCTCCAGATCACTCTCCCTGGATGGAAGGCAACAGAAAATGTCTGTGTCAACTCTGTGCTGGAGATCAGCAGTGCTGTGGAAAAGCTGTTGCCTGATATAAGGTTTGATCTTCCTCCATCTGCTTCCTCAGTGATATTGAAATGCCACTGCCTTCACAGAGCAAATTAAAATGACATGCTAAGAGATGACAAAGGGGAAATCACCTCTTGCAAACTGGTTTTGTCTTTTCTGGCTTTTCTTTCTGTTGCAAGCACAAGCTTGAAAACCCCTAACAAAAGTGCTGCCAACAGTCCTTCTCAAAGAAGAGGTGGGGAAATTCTTCTTTGGGTGAGACAGGAGGTTTTCTGGTCACCACTTGCCCTCACATTGGCCATGTGGCTCCAGGTGGCTCTGCAACATTCTCCCTGCACTTTCACCAGCAAGATGTGTACGAGGGGCAGGTATGAAGGTCCCAGTCTTGTCACCAGCGAGGCAGACAAACTGTGTTGGACACAGTGGCAACAAGGAAGGAGACTTCTACTTCCAAAACCAATCTCGTCCTTGTTCATTTGTGGCCCCTGCCTTTGTGCTTGTTCCCACAAACTCACTGGCACCCACCAGTCCATGTCCAGGCACTGACCTGGGATCGCATGTCGCGTCATGAGCCCTTATCAAACCTTTCCCCTCCCAGGAGACTGCAGCTCTGTTTGCAGGCTTTCCATCTGAGTGGGCACAGATGGCAGGAGTCCAAATTGGATTGCATCACGTCACTCATGTCTGTGTGGTGGCCTTATCGGTGGCGTGGCGTTGGTGTCGTCACCCCTCCACCCAGCACCTGCTGTTTCCTTGCTGTTATCGGTTCTCTTTCCTGGATTTCATGGCTGTTTTTGACCTTCCCGCTTGCTGCACCCGCACTGATATTTTAGCTCCTGTTCTGCAGCTCCTCCCAGGCCTTTGGCATACCAGCAGATGCCAAGATCATACAAATACTGCAGTACCCTGAAAGCAGATGCTGCCTTGCTTATGGAGCCCAAGCCCAGAGCCCACCATCTACCCTCCCACTGCATAAAGCAGCAAGGCAAAAAGAGGAGGACAAGTACCATGCTCATTTTCATCCATAGTTCACTCCCTGCTTCCAGATGGTTTTTATAGAGACAATAATAGTTGCTGTTCTGTCCCCCTGATCACTCTGAGGTCTCCCCACAAGTAAGAAGGAGCAATTTGTTCTCCTTTGCATGCAAAAAAAACACCAATCAACCAAACCAAAAATGAACCAACACCAGAGATGCAAGTGACCAGAGGTTTTCCTTTGTCTGTACAGTGGAGCCAAACCCTCACATCTGAGATCAACCTCTGTAACTAGGGTAGGGATCAGCCATCACCACTTCCCAGCAGTTTGGCAGACTTTCTAGATTCAAACCACACCTTCAGCCACCTCACTCCTCTCTTTATTGTGTGCATAAATACTCCCACATGTCAGGCAATGAGAAAGGCTCATGATTTCTCTGATGACAGAAAAGTTTCCCTGTGATACTGTCAGCTGCGAGAACATAAGACAGGGTGACTACATGGACTGATCCTGCCTGGTGACACTCTCACCAGATAAGGTCGGGCCAAGGTGGCATCAATTTGGAGAAAATTAGAGCTTCCTGCCAAGCCAGGCTGTAAGCTGGATCTCATAAGTGCAACAGTTTAGGGAGAGCATCCATTGCACACCTTCTTCTCCTGCTTTAACTGACAGATGAAGTTTCTGTAGCTGGTCAGAAGTTGCAGCAGCTTGTCCTGATCCAAGGGCACCTGCCACTCCTCTTGCTTGTGTTTACCTCTGCCTATTCGCACCTCTGTAATTCAAGGCATGCTCTAAATGCACCTGTGGTCTGCAAAAGCCCTGCAGCTCCTTGGCAGCTTAAGGATGGTGTTTACCTGCTTTTTCCCACATGCTCACACAAGAGGGTTGGGTGACCAAATCCTCAGTGGTGCAGATAAAACAGCAGAAAACCACAGATTTACTTTTTGCCCAGCAAATGCTTGGCACGTTGTACACCAAGCCACAGTGCTGCTGCCAGGGAGAGGATGAGGCTCTGTGTCTGGCATGGGTGGGCACAGCTCCCTTGCTGCTGTGGGACTGTGCCCTCCTGCTCTGAGCTGACACAGATAACCTGGACGCTGGCAGCTGCAGTAGGTATATCAGCTGTTCCCAGCACACTGATGTTCAGTCTTGTTTATCTGGGAACTGACACCCACTGTAATTTACAAAAAAAAAAAAAATCAGGTTTCTGAGTCTCTTTTTCCCTGGAGCTGCTTTCTGAATGAACAAACCTGTACTGTGCCTCAGTCTTTTTTACCTTCTGAGAACAGTGTTGCTAATTCCATTTTGTGTAGGACTAGATGCTGTCACCATCCTGCATTTAGAACCACACTGGAGAAAAACAGGTAGCATATATGCCAGCTCTCCCCTTCAAAGTGACAGCTGATCTTGCTGAGGTTTTGTGGAGCAGGTCCCTTGACTTTTGCAGGAAAGGAATGGTCTTCCCAGTCTGCCAATTGCTAAAGGACCTGAAGGTACCTCAGGGCGAACTGATGCAAAAAGGTACATAACGTAAGAGAGTCAGGGAAGTCTTTCTGTTTCTCCTTGCATTTTGAGGGGGTGTTGTTCAGTGATGCTGCATTTGCATGGATCTTTGGGAGCAGTGTTGCCCCGTCATGCCCGGCCAACTTTCCGAATTGCCACTGGTTAACATTCACACATCTCCACTTTCTCCTACATGTCCAAGGGTGCAGCAACCATCTGAAGAATAATCAGGGAATAAAACACTCTCTAGTATGCTGTTTATCTGATGAACGTGCAGGCACACACACAGCTAGGCACTTTTCCATGAGTTAAATTGCCAGAGAAGGAAGATGCAGCTCTTACATGTAGACACTAAGAGCAGAAACATGTGTCGTTGAGGTTGCCTGCTACTTGTTACTTCAGAGCCCACCTACTATGCAAATACAATTTTTTCCAAGTGACCTATTAACTACTTGGGTATGAATTAATGCCAGGAAGGAGCCACAACAAAATACCATTGAACAGAAGGGCACCATCACCCTCAGTGAAACCCATCCTATTTCTTGGAACACATTCCTGCAGCTTTTGGTTTCATCTTTCTTAAAAGTTGCACAGTGAACTTTGCAGTCTCTGAGAGACCTCATTTATGTTAATAGCAATATCCTCTGTTAACTCACATCTTTGCTCTACTTTTTTACCCCCACACTGTGGTCATCTAGATGTGTACTGGTGGATCAGAGAGAACTAGAAGCATTGGAAACAGAACTAAAAGTATTCATAGCACCTTACTCTTGAGTAGCCAGATGCTAATGCAAAGTTTCCCCTGAGGGAGCTGTCAGGCAAAGTGAGCTCAACAGTGGCACCAAACCACACCTTTGTGCATAATCTTCATCCCAGATTCTCCTCGGGAAAATACACGTCCTGGCACCTCTGCTGTCTGTCCAAGGAGGTAAAGCAGTGAATAAAGAAGAAATACAGTGCTGAGCACAAAGCCTGAGCACCCTTATAATGGATTTATGTGATTTATATATTAAATTTCTGTGACAAATAATTCAAGCTGTATGGTATGCACTACAGCAGGAGCCAATCAAGCCAACAGAAGATGAGCCCAGCAAAGAACTGAGAAAGGGCAGCAGTAACCCAACTTGAGCTGGCTTTGGAGCTAGATTTTGTCAAGGCCCGTTTAACCTTAGCCTGGTATTTAGAAAAGATGCGTATGGCACCATACCTTGGTCTAAGCCACAAAGCCTAGCTGCTAAAAAAAAACCCCAAACTGATAAAGGAAACATTCGTGTTAAAAATTATCAAAGACTAGAACAAAGAAATGCTGGAAGTTTCTCTTAACTTAGATGAATGCAGCTGCATGCTTAGAACATGTCTTCTTGCCTGGCAACGAGTTTCTCTGTAGATGAATTTATTTTTGTCTCTTGTTTTCCTCAACCTACACACAAGCAAAGTTTTGCAGGCACCTCCCTTTGCTCTGGCAGGCCTGGTTGTATGCGTCTTGCAGAGGATTATTATCACTTCTCTGCCAAGGCAACCACAAAGAATGAGACCTGAGACATGAGACATAGCTTAGCACCATTCAGTTAAAAAGATGCACATGTTATAGGATGAGGTACAACTGAAAAGAAAGAGGGAAAAATTCCCCTAGGGCTGGGGAAGGAGGTAGAGGCTCATGCTTCTTTCCTGTCACAAGTATGGGATACCCTCAGTCCACAACAGGACCTCCCAGCACCATTCAGGAGGCAAGGAGATTAGCAGGAGCTTGTCTGTGTTAGCACTAACTATATCAGGGCCTCTTTGAACTCTTCCCAAATTCTGGACTGTGCAAACCCACCCCACTAAAAAAGGTCACTGCTGGCAGCAGAAATTAAAGAGGAACTTTGCAAAAAGACTTCCAGGTTTGTAAGATAATTCAAGTTTCTTTTTTAGGGTCTTGAGGTCTTTATTTCAATTAATGAGCAAAGCTTATAGCCTGGTCTCTTATGAAACTTCTTTCCACAACAGACAGTGCTGCCCCAGATTTGACTCTTACGGGCTCTCAGCAAAGGGCAGCTGGATGTTGCGATTGGATCTCCAGAGCTTTCTGCCTCTTTTCACCTGTTCCTCTGCTGCCTGCCTTGTCTGCTACCTGTCCCTCCAGATGAAATCAGCCCTTCCCAATCCTCCTCCTAAACCAGCACCTTGGCAGAAGAGCATCACACAGTGGGTAACCTTGTGGAGCAGGATCCTGAAAGCAGGGGGCTGTGCTGGGACACCGTGTCGTGGCCCTGCAGCAGGGTGACTTGCAGGTAGCATGGAGCCATGCCCTTACCTCTCAGCCCTGCCCTGTAGATGTAGACTGCTGCCACGATGACGGCACTGAAGAAAAACCAGGAATATGCCTGAACGATGGTGCACTACGGAGCCAGGATGCTTGCCCACCCATCCGCATAGCACGCCCCAGCGTGGGGATATCCCCGGAGTTCTGCAGGTCTTGAACGAAGCAATGGTCTCACAGAGGGTCCCCTCCCACCCAGGCCGCTAGAGAGGGAGCATATGTCTGTCCTGCTGGCATCCCTGGAAGCTGCAGCTGCCAGCACAGCGCACCCCGGAGCGCGAGAGCACACGCCGGGCTCCCCGCCAGCTCCCAGGAGCACAATGCCAGCAGAGGGCACTTTTGAACTTGGGAACCGGGGTAAGCCCCGCACGGACCCACTGCCACCCATCGCTCTCCACCAGCCCTCTCCATCTTGGCCGGGCCCTAAATCCGGACCCTGACTTCCGACCTCCTCTCTTGCCTGCTTCATGCCCTAGCCGTGCTTATCCCAGACAGCACATTCGCGCCCTGGAGACGTGCGCTTTTTTTTGCTCTTGTGAGTGACCCGGGGCTGTGGGCTTCACCCAGTGCAATCCAAGCCTGCTCGCACCTGCGGGGCCTGATGTTGACCCACGGATGCTCAGAGCTGCCATGACTACTTTAGAGCGGGTCACAAGCCCAAATCCCCACTCTTCCTGGAGATGACGCGATGCATGCTGAGTTTGTCTTAAGCTGATAGGAATGCTGCTGGGAGGCTGTCCTTCTCAGCGCGGTTCCTAGCCAGAAGGGGGCTTGTGAAGCTTGACACAGAGATACTTACAAGGGCTGGAACAGGTACTGCACCCTCACTGTCCCAAGCACCTTCAGCTCCACAAGACCGCACATGCAGATGTGCCGTGTTTTGCTGTGGACCAGGGGGCAGCACATTTTCATGTGGGTACATTCCTGCAGTGCTGGTGATCACCACACTGCTCTTCAGGTAAGGAGCAGTTGCCTCATGGCAACAAATGATGCTACCCCCGTGGCTAAAACACTGACCTCAGCACAGACCAGGAAAATTAGATCATGTTGAAACAAATCCCTCCATGAGGTGCATGACTGAGAAACCCCCATATGGCACATATTCACATCCTTCCCTGCACTCTGACGTGCTCCTCGAGAACTTTGCTTTTCTTCTAAGAGCATGGGGCTTATAGCTTCCCTCTTCCTCCTCCTCCTTTGATGCCTAGCTACAAATGTCTTACCACATTACCAGTGAACTTCCACTCTGTTGCATCTTGATGACTTGTTTCAGAAGATATTTTGGATGTTTATGATCTCTTCCAACTGCCAAGTTTGATTAAAATTAGACTTACAAGTCATTAGGCATCGTGGATGGACAGATGTATTCATGCACAGCAAAGCACTATAGTCACGCAGTACTTTTTTGTAGGGAGAAAAAGGCTAAAAATTAGCTTCACCAAAAAAGAACATTACCAGCACAATGAAGCCAGGGAGCTAGAACTGGACTCAGGTATGCCTAGAAAAGTGAGATCTCAAGGACTTCTTACAGGTTAGGCTGGGGTGGAGATTGCAATGGTGAGAAGCTGGAGAGGGCTGACATGGAGTGTGCACAGCCAGACCTTGCATATGTACATTTGCATCTTTCCTGAGAGGCCTGTATTTATACTTCCTCGCTCATGTGTTCCACAGGACATCTTACCTCTTTACCAAAAATAGGTGTGCTGTTAGTTACATGCTTGGATCTATAAACCTATATTTACCCTTACACACATCATTGCACACTACAGTGGTGCACAGTGTGAATGATCCCTGCCTGCAACAGAGGCTTTTTTCATCACAAAGCCTTGCTCTACTTTCAGAGCCATGTTAAGTGCAAGCAAGACAGTGGTCCCATAGAAAAAATGGCAATATTTTATATGACTCACATAAAATATGGCAGGCATTCATGGTAGGGAGCTATAGTGGACCCGTGGAAAAATGTGTTAGACACTTTCTAACCCTCTGATGTTTGTCCTGAACACTGTGGTGGGACTTCTTTTGCTATTGTTAGCCAAATTTGAAACAAGACATACATAATAGTGTCATGGGAAATCAAACTGACTCTGCCTTGAGTCACAGTCAAGGTCTGACTCACAATGCACAACAGGGCACTTTCCCTACAAGTGCCCAGTTCAAAGCTGAAAGAAGGAAAAGACAAATTTTACTAACACAAGTCCAGATATTTGCCAACAGTAGTGAAACATGGAAACTCTGGACTGATCTGCTAGTTCTGAAGAATGGATTTTCTGCTGGCTAACTTGTGGGTTGCTGTTTGCTAACTGGTCCATAAAAGATGTCTGGAGAGCCTGAAAGCTTTGAAGGCTAGGTTTGCTCATTGAAGCGGGCAATTTGTGAGCTAGTCTTTGTTTGAATATTGACTGAGAATATCAGTGCCATGAGTGATGGCGTTAGTGTCATGCTCACAACATCAGGTTTAAACAAAGCACAAGGTGATTATTTGACTGACTCGCAGAAAGTGTCAGAAAGAAATGAGAAACATGTAAGTGAGCAGAAAGGAGGAAGCAGATGTCTCTGGTCATGCACTTGGCTGCAGGATAGCTCTTTCCCCTCGAGCTTCCTCATGGTGAAAGCAACGCCCATCTTCCAAAGGTGCTTTCACATGGTTAATGGAAGCCCCCTGGGAAGCGTGCAAGGAAGCACTGAGACCTTAAGTCAACTCCTTGTTGACTTTCTTCCAGAAAAAGGAAACTCTTTTGTCTGAGAGCAAGGTAGATTTGTCCACATTCAAGACTGCTTCTGGAGATCACTGACCATTTCAGTTTTTAAAGAAAAGTGCAGACTCTCCCACCAACAGCAGCAGCCACACTTCTTGAGCATTCTGTTCGTGCTTCTGCTCTCTCAGCACAGCATCACAAACCAAGACCAGGCCCTACTGGTTTTCACCACCATGGCCAGTAATAAAAAAAAGGATGTGCACTTGCAAATGCGTGGCGTTGAACAGCTATAGCACATGGGATCAGATCAACCTGGTGAGGTCCAGAT
The DNA here is from genome assembly GCA_013397135.1 of Pachyramphus minor. Lineage (NCBI taxonomy): Eukaryota > Metazoa > Chordata > Aves > Passeriformes > Tyrannidae > Pachyramphus > Pachyramphus minor. Next base: position 346,197 of record VYXB01004823.1, on the reverse strand, counting down.
GGTCCAACAGGGCTAAGAAATAGTGCTGTTGTTGGAGGTTAAAGTATGGGACATGGTAAACTTCTTCAAAGACCACCAATAACATATTAATGTGAAGAGTAACTGTGAGCAGTCATTGAATGAACACTGAAGGAGCATCCAACCTTATTGGATAAGAGCCCAGCTCCACAGACCAGCACTTTGGCAACCCACCAGGCAGCACCAGAGGCCACGGAAATCAACAGACACACAAGGGCTGAGGGCAATAGCAGTGGTGCTTGTGTGTGTTGGGAAGTAGTTTTAACCAATGAGAAGAATGTAGATCCACTTTCTCTTTGCAGTTACTTTGCTTCCACGAGACCAAATAAACAGCAGTATTAAGGGCTACTGGCAGGAGTTATTTATTGCACTTGAAAACCACTTGAGTGTCACACGGTATCCCTGAAGCACTCTGAAGCCCACAGGGCTAAACCAGATACATGCAAGTCTGCCAGACCACAAGCAGGATTTTGCCTGGTCAGCGCTCAGTCTCACTTACCCCATGAGTCACCAGTGCACTACTGATTACTCTCCAATCACCCACGAGCAACGTGCCTGCAGCACCCAGGGGAACAGCAAGGTTAGTACTGGCTTTCTGACTGATGCTGCTCTTACAGAAGGGCAACACTATAAACCCTCCCCCACCATTGCTACTGGCCGAGACAGGGCTACAGGGCAGGTTTCTTTCCGTAGAACCAAGGAGTTTTTTTCCCAGGCTCATGGACTCCCTAGATACAAGAAACACATGTAACTTTGAGGGATGTTGGATGGTGTCCAGACCTGCTTGCCCAGGCACTTCTACTGGCTTGGTGATGGACATGAGGAAATTCCTTCCTGAGAAATATTGGACAGCTCTGGGACAGGGCACCAGAGAGGTGTAAATCCCCATGGTGGACAGTTTTCAAGACTCAGCAGGACCAAACCACAGCTGACTTCACCTGCTCCTGGCAAGTCACGCTCCAAGCAGGAAGTTTGGCTGGAGACCTCCAGGAGGCCCTGCCACTGGCACTGCCGGAATGTTTGATATGTTCAACAAAGGTCTTTTTTCTCCTTTGCAGAAAGGTTGAAACAAGCTCCACCGACCTGACAGAAAACTAGAGTTTACACTTCGTAATGCCAAGCAAAGACTACCTGCAGCCCTCAAACGGGCATGAACCCAAACACAGCTCTCGCTGCCCTGCCGCAGCTCACGCCCTGCGCCACAGCCGAGCGCTTTTTCGGGCTGCTACAGCGACTTACAGCTGCCGTTCCAACACAGTGTCACCAGGCACCGTGCTGGAGAGCCAGCCGAAGCGGTGTGCGCTCACAAAGGCCGCCCAAAGCGGCGGCACTGTCCGCTCCGGGGCTCGGGGGAGACGGGCGGGAGGCAGGGCCGGGATTCCGGAGCCGGGGAGGGGGATGCCGGTGCGGGGTGCGGGGATAAGACCAGGCGGTGTCGTGGCCGGGTGTTGCCGGGTGCCCCGTCGGTGTTCCAGGGCGCGGCGGGCGGGGCGCGGGGTGCGGGGCCGC
>VYXB01004823.1:291507-344237 GCA_013397135.1 Pachyramphus minor | reverse complement strand
CCTCCCAGCCAGGGGAGGTTTCTTTCTGGTTGTCGGCCCGGTTGGGTAATTTCCTCCGGGAACTCTACCCAAAATGCTGCTTTTGCGCAATCCCATTGGAAGGTTCAGAGGGGCTCTTTGCGCCGTGTGGGCTTTTCGTAGCCTTTTGTGTGCGCGGACCTGCTGGATGAGCGGCACGGGTTTAAAATGGTCTCTGAGACAGGGTCATGAATACAGTTGTTACGCATCCCAGTGACGCTTCCCGTGTATTTGGTCCTGCGATGCAGTATCCTGATACGTGGCAGCCTGGCGTGTGTTTTATCTGCACTGGGGCTGTGCTTCCCACCGGCCTTTCTCGGGACCGCTTGGGTGCTGGCATACTGGCAGGATGTTGGCGGGTTTGCAGCCTGCTGGTGGTCTCACTTTTACTACGTGATGACCTGGAGCTGTTTTGATCCGCTGGCTTTGTCACAAGGTAGAGGTGGGGGCGAGGTGATTTTTGCGTTCTTTTAAAAGGCTCTCCCACCCAACTATGCTGCTTGTAACTGTTGCTCCTTAAACACATGCTCCTGTGGTGTAGGTAGAGTTTGTTGCCATGACCTGCTGGCATCCCACTTGACAGTGACCTGGCCACAAGCTGTTTGGGCCCTGGAGCCTGGGGATCATCTCTCTTATCCATCAAGTGTGCCATGTTAGCATGGGCAACTTTATTACCCGACATCACGATGGGGAAGACTTTCAAGAAGTTTACAAAACTCACACAAAATTCATCATTTCTCTCAGCACTTGCTGGTCAGCTGTTTATGGATCAATGCATCTGAATTACGAGTGACTTGGTATTTTAGGAAGGTGGTTTTGAAGAACCTAAAAGAAACTGTGCTGTGTTTTTTAATTGGTGTTTTTGATTCATATCTTTCAGGTTTTTTCCCCAAGATCACTTTAGGCTGAAAGTGGCTATGCAAGCCTGTCCTCAAAGAAGGGATGTGGAAACCCTTTATGAATATGGCTTTCCTTTAAATGGTCTCCACTTACTCTGATCCTGTCAGGAGTGAGTCATGTGCTTTGGAAATGCCTGGGGTTTGCAGAAATGCTCTTTAGTGACTTCATTGGAGTTAGTCAATGAAGGATCAATTAAAGTATTTTAAGTCACCTTTATGACATCTTCAGTGCAACTTGCTGGATCTGCCAAAGGCCAGAGGCAACTAGGAATGGCTTCAGATAGTCACAGAGCTGCAGGGCCACACAAAAAGTAGCTCTTTACAAGGCAGTAGGCAAACGTTTTCTAGCTGTGTTACCTTCAGTACTTGTGGGGCAGTGCAGTCATATGTAGCTTGGCACCATCACAGTGTCAAGATTTGTAGCCAGCACATAGGTGAGAAACTGTTCATTTTTATCCTGCTCTTTTCAGGTTTTGGTAGCAAAAAACCTTTGTCAAACAGTCCTGTCATGCCTCACATGTTATTCAGAGCTGAGTCTGCATCAACATCTTATGGATCTCTAAGGCCACTGTGAGGAATAGAGAGGTTTACACTTTGCAGGCATTTCTGGCATTTAATTCGTCCACCCAGAATTTTGAAAAACTCTTTTTTCTGTACACAAAACTCCTTCTCAGTATGAACACGAAAAACAGGAACCAGCAAGGACCTTCCTGTGATTCCTACCTTCCCAAAGCCATGGAGAAGTGCTCTATTGGGAACAGGTAGTTCCAACTGCCCCACTCCCTCAGTGTAAGCCTAAATTTGTTGAATCGTGCATCATCTAATTTTTTTTATTTCCTGCCTGCCCCTTCCCTTCCCCCTCCTCCGCCCTCCTCGTTGTTGGGAAGCATGTGATGACTCACACAGGATATGTGTGACTGAGCTGCTCAGACTTTTTGAATGGTAAAATAGCCAGGTACTTGTTTCAGAGGCCCAGAATTTTCTTCCTAGCAGTCTTTAGACAGAGTACTTTACAATCCCCGCTGTCTGGCTCTGCAGCCATTGCATTAGCTGAACAAGGTTTAATCTCTTACAAGAGCTGCCAAATTTAAAATGTGCTTTTATGGTTCACTTGCCATTATTTATAATTTAAAAGAATAAATCAGGGCTGGGAAAATCCTGCAATTCAACTTTGAATTAAAAGTCCTTAACAGCTATGAAATTCTCTAATACAAGGTCATATAAGCATTTTGGATTTATGCTCCAGTTTAGAGCTGCATGCCAAGGTGTATCTTAAAAAGGGTATCAAGAGGCATAGCCTGTTTGCTGTCAGTAAAATTTCAAGAATTCAAAGAAATTCTGGCTTCTCTAGGGAACCCAAAAACACATAAATCCAGGCATTTCTTGCAGGTGTCCATTCCCCGAATTGTTATATTCTTGAGGAACAGTATTGTGGTGTCATTTTGGGTTGGATTTTTTTTAGTAAAATGTTGCTTTATAGAAGTAGTATGTGTGCAGGCTTATCTGTGTTTCAGGGCTGTAATTTGCAAGTCCTGCTCAGTTGAGTGCATGTGTTTATGAAGGTTATTTTAGAGTACAGCTGTCTCCTTAGCCATTTTTGACCCCTATTTAGATACCAGGTGTGCCTGGGATGGCAAACCTAAGAGGTGTGCTCTTACCCTCTTTGCTCTGAGCCTCTCCTCGGACAGATGACCTGAGTGTGCTAAACACTGCAGTCAGGTGTCTGTCTTAATGGCTTTTCATCCCCAGATTTAACCTTAGAAAGCTGGTAACCCTGAACACCAATAGGATGTTGATAAAAAATAGGATATTGACAAAACAAAAATATAGGTTACTGTATGAACCAGTGAATTGTCCAAAGCACAAACCACTAGAGATGTACTTGTTTTCACAGATGTTTAAAAATGGCTGTTTTCTGGGACATCATAGAAACATAGAATGGATTGGGTTGGAAGGAACCTTAAAGATCATTAGTTCCAATCCCCTGACCTAGGCAGGCACACCTTCAACTACGCCAGGTTGCTCAGAGCCCCATTCAAGCTGGCCTTGAACACTGCCAGGGATGGGGCATCCATAACTTCTCAGAGCAACCTGTTCCAGTGCCTCACCACCCTCACAGTAAAGGATTTTTTCCTAATATCTAATCTAAACCTGTCCTCTTTTAGTTTAAAGCCACTGCTCCTTGTCCTGTCACTACATGCCTTTGTCAGAAGTCCATCTCCATCTTTCTTTAGGCCCCCTTTAGCTATTGGAAATCCTTCCTGGTGTCACTGAAGCCTTCTCCTCTCCAGGTTGAAGAGCCCCGGTTCTCAGCCTGCCCTCACAGGAGAGGTGCTCTAGCCCTCAGATCATCTTGGTGGCCTTCCTCTGGAGTTGCTTCAACAAGCCCATGTCCTTTGTATGTCGGGGGCTCCAGAGCCAGATGCAGTGTTCTGTGTGGGGTCTCACCAGAGCAGAGTAGAGTGGCAGAGTTACCTCCCTTGCCCTGCTGGCCACACTGCTTTTATGCAGCCCAGGACACAACTGGCTTTCTGGGCTGTGAGTGCATATTACCAGCTCATGTCCAGCTTCTGGTCAAACAGCACCCCCAAGTCCTTTTGGTCTTGGGCATGCAAGAAAAACAACAGTTTCTTTGAGGTGCCAGAACTCTGGATAGAAATTGATGCTTCCCACTGTTAGCAAGGCATGTTTAAAAAAACAAGAATCTAGAGAAAAAAGCTCCTTTGGGCAGCTTATGAGTGAGCAGCCATCAGTCAGTTATGGAGGGGAGGACCTATGGCAGGGGCTTTTTCCTTCATGCAGTGCTTTTGATGTCTATGTTGTCAATACAAGCAGTCATTCTAAACTGTAGATGCTGGAGATAAGTGATGAGGATCTTCTGATGCTTTGAGGTTTGTTCTGAGGAGATGTAGGTAGCTTGTCAAATCAGTGGTGATGCTTGCTGTCTGTATTACAGAAGTTTTTAGTGGTTATGTGCTGCCTGAGAAGTCAGTGAATTCACAAATAATCTAGTTTGAGGCCCGTGTGTATATGGACATTGTGTGGGCAGAGATAGAGGACGTTTTAGCACTGACAAAATCCTAGCAAGAAGGTGAAAACCTAAGAGATGCTAAACCCACAATTTTTTAAGAAGACTTCTGATGGTGATAGTGCTGGAGGGATTTGGTAGGTTTGGCAGGCTTGGGGTCTGATCATCCTGTCACATTGCCCAGCTCGTGGGCTCTTGTCTCCCTGTGGGCTGTTTTTACCCCAGAAACTGGGGGCCTCTGAATCTGTGGGGTCACTTGCAATACCACACCGTGGAGAAAGCATTTGCTTTACATTCAGCGTCTCCCTCTTCTCTGGTCTGAACTTGCTATTANTTTTTTTTTTTTAATCTTTTCGATACAGCTGGTCTCTCTGCTCCTTCCTGCCTGCCCCCAAACTCCAGTGCTGCAGGCATTACTTTGCTCATGGCTGCAAGCTGGGGTTGTGCTGTGTCCCTCTTCTGCCTTCTTTTGAAAAAGTAAAACAGAAACTTGGGGAAGAGCATGGAGAGGGCCTGGGGAGGGGGAGCTAACAAGCTCAAAGTTAGGCTTCCTTGGCTTCGAAAGAGGGGTTGAGAAGTTGTGTTAAACTTCTCCAAGTTTTTCTCCAAAGAATATGTTTAAGATGTTTGGCAGGGAGCAGATGCACAATCCTGGCAACACCACCGATGGCTCCGCAGCCGTGTGGTTGGGAGCACGTTGTACTTTGAAGCACAGGCTTTCTTGGTGGGCAGGGAAGCTGTGGTAAGAACATCCCTAGCATCTTCCTACCTGGTCAAAGTGGCGGAGGTCAAGGACTGTCAATTAGTCTTGCGAAGTAATTTGGAAATGTACCTTGCCGTGCTGGAAAGCAGTTGTTTCAGGCACACAGCACAACACACAGAGAAAAGGAAAATTTTGTGTCTTGTGCATCTAGTGTTTTATAACATGCTTGTTTCTCTGCCAACGATGATCTGAAGCAGTTTCTTTGGAAATTGGGCCAAGTTTGTGTTTGGATAAAGATAGATACTTGCAGCCTCCAAAACTGCAGTTTGATGCAGAATTCAGTTAAGGTCTCAACTTTCCTCCTCTGGTGTGGAGCTCCTCAGTCTGACTTCACTCAGCAGAAAGGGGACTTGTTGCTGTCTTGAGGGCCATCCTGACCTCAAAGGGTAGGGGGCTGGGGTGCAAGTCCTCAGCAGGGAGGTGCTCTAGGTCTGGTGGCTACCCAAGCAAGCCAGAGGTGCTGGCCTGCTGGACTCCACTGCACACCACTTTTCCTCCCCAGTGGACCCTATGCTCCAGCCAGCATCCTGCAGCCAGCACTCCCTTCCCTCTTGCACACCCTTCTCTGTAAGGCAGAAGGGGGTTTGGCTGCAGAGGTTTTGGGGACAAAGCAAGCCAGTCCATCACGAGCAGTGCTGCAGTGGTGGGGTCAAAGACCTGGGTTTTTCTGGGACATGGATGGAGCAGTGTCAGTGTCCAGCTCTCCTGTGTTTCTCTAGGCTGGAGAAGGTCTTGCTGCTCGGCCTGTCCCCACGTGGGTAGTGTTTTCTTTTTGTGCTAACCAGTGCCTAGAGCCCCTGCCTGCAAGGAGAGGTGCTTGGTGAGCCAGGTGTGGATTCACACTGCAGGTGCTAATCCACTGAGCAGTGGCCTTGGCCACCAAAGGGGGCATAGCAAACAGCCTTTCCAGCTGCCTCCCGGCTGCAGCTCGGGGCAGTCCCCAAGCCCCTGCGGATGTTTTGCCTGAAAGTGGGCTGCTTTTGTCACCTCCCCAGGCTGGAGTGTCAACTGGACTTCCTTTGAGGGCCCTCACCTGCAGAACTGTCTTGCTGAATCTGGAAGGGGTCCCTGTAAGAGCTTTATGGAATGGATTTCCACAAACCTGTGTACTTTAGGGCAGCACATGTGGCACCAGCCATTTCCCCTGGCATGTAATGCCCTGCTCCTCTCCTCACCTCCTGCGCTCCCCAGTGCTGGCAGCACCCTTTGATTTTGGGGTTCACAAGCCATGGCAGAGTTTCGGCCAGACAAACAGCCTCTGCCCCACTTGGCACCTGGTGCTCCTCTACACTATCTGGGGAGCCCTGGCCCCGGGGAATCCAGGTGCAAATGCCATCGGCAGGATGGGATGGGGCAGAGAAGGAGGGTTGCAGAGTTTGCCTTGTGATTTGGGGCTGCCCCTGGCAAAGCCATGTACCTGGGATGCCACTTGGCCCGGGAGAGCTCACGTCCACACATCCTGTCCTGTAGTACGGTGGGGGGTTTCTGGCGGATGGCAGCTCAGGCTTTTTCTGATCCATGCCTCTCTGTTTGTTTGTTTGTAGTTTGCTCTTTGAGAGCCTGGAATTTAATTCTGCAGTGGCGGGAAGGGCTAATGGCATGCAGACTGCCCGGCTCAAAGAGAGACAGTTCAAAGCTGCCTCATTGAGCGTGCACTGGGTTTGAGCCGCTGAGGAGGACTTTGCTTCTCTCCCAGAAGTATCTTCCATCAACAATCTTTTTCATGCTATTTTAAAGACACTATGTGCTAGTGTGACACCTTATGTTAGAATAGGCAGTGTTGAGGATTGGATTAAGAAATCTTTTTTCTCTGGTGTAGTCCCTGACTTAATCACACAGACCTGCTCTCATGCAGACCCAATGTTGCCAGCGCTTGTGATGCATCCTCATTTTTTTCAGCCTGTTTCCCTTTGGTTCCAGAGTTGCAAAAGCCAGAGGCTGTGTGAGCCTACCTGGACCTATGCCTGTGTAGCAGGTTGAAGACTTGCATTGGCATATCTGACATCTGTAGCGGGATGCAACTTTACAAGTGTAGATCAGCCAAATAAAATGTATGCCAGTCCTTGGGAGGGCATTTGTTTCCTCACTGCGGTATTTTGAGAAAGACCCAAGGAGCTTTTTCTTTAAATGCTTGTAGGTGAGCGCAGGCTGCAGGCAGCAAGGGGCAGCAGCTGCCAGCCACTTTGCAACCCACTGGCCAGTGTCCCATGTCCTCATGTCCATTTCCATGCCAGGACACAGGGCTGCTGGAGAGACCCAGATGGGCAAGGGACATGTGGGCTGTCCCTTCCACTCATCCCACCCGCCATGGGGCTGCCCAATAATTCAGGCCTGGCTGGTGCCATCTGAATAGGTGCTGATACACCTCTGTATAGGTGTACCTGTAGGTACACATGAATAGGTGCTGGCACAGCTCTGAAGTTTAGCTGATGGGAAATGATTTTAATGATTTTAAGAGGAAGTCAGTGCTTTGCTGAGTTGTGTGATGCAGCTGCCTACCCTGGACCTGCCATGTGGGTCTGGGGGTTGAAGGTTTCTCTAGCCCTGCTTTGCAGCCTAGCGTGGGGGAACTTGCCCCCCACATTTTCTGGGGTGGAGCTGATGCTGTTTTTTTCCCAGCCAGGGCTGTCTTGGTGCAGTCAATGGGCCCTTCCTTCCCTTTTTTGTTGGGCCCCTGCAGAGAGAGGGTTGTTTGGTTTCCCCCCCGCCTCTTGCGAGTTCTGCTTCTCTTTTCCAGCTTTCCTTTCTTATGAGGATTGTCTAAGTGTGGCAGGGTGGGCGTGCATGTGGCTCAGTGGATGGAGAACAGTGCCCAGCTCTCAGCCAGGTCAATGGAAACGTTCTTTTCTGCTCTGTTTGGGGAGATACTTTTTCCAACTGACACTACATAATTTTTGCTTTCATTCTCACTAAATTAAGTATCTGAGATTGACACCTGGCTTAAAGCATGAAGATGAATTTTCCTGGTTTTCCCAGTGAAGTGCTCAGGAGGATGATTCAGGCTGCTGGATCACTTCTCCAAGCCTGTCCATTAGCCAACTTCCCTCCCTTATATTTCCTTCTGCTGCAGCCTCACTGCCTTCCTGAAGAAGAGGTTTTCCGAGCTGGAACAGTCTCTAGATTTACTATAGCATCGGGCTGAGCACATCCCGGGCTTCTTTTGTAAGGGTTCTCCCATTTGAGTCAGCAGGATGAGTACTGGGGGAGGATGTGTGCTGGCAGCCTCAGATGGCAAGAGGTTTAGGTGTTGTGGCCAGGCATGGCTGTTGGGAAGTGGGGACAAAAAGTCACTGGGGTGGTGGGCCAGGCTTCTGAGGCTCAAGTGCTGTGCTGCCTCTGGCTTTTTGCAAGCTTCACTTTTTGCTTTGTGTGAGAAGCTGCTTCCTGTTTGTGAGCAGTGCGATGGCCCCTGGCATGTGTGCCTGTGCAGCACTTTTCCTGTGAGTAAAAAGTCTTGTGTCAGAGGTGAGGGCAGGAATGGGCTGCGTCTTTTTTAGTGTGTGTCTGTCTGTCTTACCCTGCCACTGCCAGCTAAAGCCTCCCTTTACAATCTCTGAAATGTTTGGATGTGATGCTGTGCTTTTGTGTCTTTTGCAAGCTTACGGCAGTTGCTTATTTATGTTTTCGAGGTTTTCTTTTGCTGAAAATACACAGTGGAGGCTCGTGAAGCTGCTCTGTTGGAGCTTTGTGATGCTGAACACTAGAGGCATCTGCCTACAGGTGCCAGGCTGTGTGGGTGACCAGAGTTGAAAGTCCATACACCTCTCTTGTGCCTGTCTGTTTTTAGAAGGGGCTCAATATACAGTGACTTGTATGTCAGGCAGTCAGCTTGGGGAAAAAAGCAGGAAAGATTCCGATGGAGTGAATCGGTCTGGAAAGTTTACCTGGTAAACATAGATAGAGATACAGTTTTGACTGGTGGGACAGCACTTGCAGCAGACTTTGCACGCTTTCTTGGCATCACAGATCATGTCCTGAGTCAGCATCCCTGGGAGACAGCCCTATGGCTGCTTGCTATCCAGGTAGTCAAATTTCAGTGAAAAGGATTTAAAATTAGCAACTGGAGCCATGACTCTGTTCACAGTTGGAGAGCCTATGCTTGTGGATTTGGCTTTAGTTTTGTCCTGCTTGGGAAGTGAGCTGAAAGTGTCGATTTGCAGTGGGGGTGGTATGTTGCTGCTGCTTTGTGTCAGCCACATGGCTTTATGAAGTCTAGTTTGTTTTAGTCATTCTGTATTTCAAAACAGCCTGTTCAGCTTCTTTCTCTTTTTGTATTCAGTGAATGTATTAACCGAGTGATTTGTGTCCAGCCTGCCCCAGAAGCGGCTGCCTTGCTGCACATGCTTGACACTGGTGCCTGGGGACTTCTCACTGACCTGCATGTTGGCTGCATCCCTTAGGACAGTATTTGCAAGGAGCTGTGCTACCTTTAAAACTGATTTATTAAGCAGGAGGTCGGAGCAGGACAGATAATTTCTCACTGGTGCCCTTCAAGACTATGAAACTGTTAAATCTGTCTTCTGCAGCTGTTTTTTACCATGACTACATTTTCTTCTCCCACATTTTCCTTGCCAACGCTCCAGTCTCCTGAAGGCAAACAAGAGCAAGTGCTGGAAGGATGAATGGTCCACATTTGGCCTTGGGGGGTTGCTGGATGCCGGTGAGCAAAATGCCCTGTTTGCAGTGGCCAGACTCTTGTGGCTGTCCTTGCCAGCTGGAGCTTAAAAGTCACCAGCGGGAGTTTTCCTCTGTAAATTCACCTAAATGGCAAACTTTCATTTCCTTCCCCCTTATACTGAGTGCGTTCGAAGCATTAAAAGAACCTTTGTTCATTAAAACAGAAAGCATCCTCCGGGCTGATGGGGCTTGCAGTTGTTTCTCAGGAGAAGATTGTGGTAAGTGGGAGCAGAGAATGCAGCCTATCCTGGCAGGAAGGGGCTGCTTGGTGGCATGGAAGCCACCCAGCACCTGGGAGCTGGCCAGGGTGGCAGGGCCTCACGAGGGGATGTGTCACTTTGCCCACCTGCTTCCTGCAGCATTCCACCAGATTGGTCCTGCTGCTGGCAGCTGGATGTGAGCGAGGCAGGAAAATAACACCCTGGACACAGATGCCCAAGGTAATCCCGTTTGCTAGCCGTCACTGGTTAGGTGAACCATGCCCAGTTCAATGCCCTTGAATGCAATTGCTGTTTTAAATGCACAGAAGTGTAGCATCATCCTAAGTCTTGAGTGCCAGTCTCCTAATGGAGGTAATGCTGATGGGCAGAGGGATGGGTGGGGGAAGCATACAAGAAACTGGGTTGAGGCCAGAGGCTGTTCTGGGAAAGTGCTTGCCACCATCGTGCGGAAGCAGTACCCAAATTCAGAGGAAATGATGCACTGTCTGCCCCTCCTACCCCCGCTGGCCTCGTTGATATGGTGTCTGCCCCAGCCTGTCCCACAGGCATAAGGATGGCTGTGCCTGGCCCCTGATCCTGTCATCATTGAGCCCCGGTCTGGGTCATGCAACTGCATGTTCCTTCCTGCCCCAGTTCCTCCAATTCTTGCCTCTTCCTCCCGCTGCAGAGCGCCCTCTGAGCTCTCCCTTCAAGCCGCATTTAGACTGGAGAGTGTTCAGCCCTGGCCCTGCAGCTGTAGGCCAGGAATCTACAGGACCCAGCTTGTGCTGTGGGGCAGAGAGGGTGCAGAACTGGGCAGGCATGTTGGAGGTGCAGCTAGGAACCACCAGAGTTCTGAGAGCATGGGCAGACTGATCCCATGCCTGGAGTCTGAGAAATCGCTTCCTTCTCCTCCTGTGAGAGGGAAACATGCCCATTTAACCAGTGTAAAATGCAGAGGTCAGGAGATCCTTTTGCATCCTGTCCATGATGCTGCTTCCTGCCGCTGCGCAGGGAGTGAATCAGGCAGCACAGCTTCCCTGCTGCCTCCGGGGGTACACTGGGTACCTCAGCCTGCTTGGCCATTCTCCTTCTTGCCTTCTCCAGCCTGAGTGAGCACAGGTTTGCAGAGCAGCACAACCGAACTAAACTAGCTTGTTCTAAGTAACCAGGGAATGAGCCATGAGTCTGGAGCCTTATTCCTGCTTTTTTCAGTAGTCGCATGTTACGGGATGCACAAGGTTGATTGTGATGGCCCTTGCCTTTTTGAGCTCTAAAAATCACTTGTGCCCCTTCTTGAGGGGCTCCCCAAGTGCTCTGTAGCCCTTACTGGTGTGTGCACACATTGCCTGCCTTTTGGAGGTCTGGGGGTCTCTGTAGCAAATGCAAACAGGAGGCAGTAGCTCTAGGACACGTGTGTCTGTGCACACCAAAATGGAGGAAAGGGGAAGGGTACAGCAGCCAAACATTTAAGGAGTGTCCCCAGCCTGGTATTTATGGTGGAGACTTTCTGCCTTATGCACACGGGCCTCAGCATCTCCACCTGCTGCAGGGGTTTTAGCAGGAGATGAGTGTGCAGAGCCCAGTGTATTAGCTGGCCCTTTTTTCTGCAGGAGCTGCCACACTTGTTAGGCTTTTGCACCATCAGGGCTAGAGCAGCTGGAAGCAAATATTGCAGAAGGACTGGCCTTGATGTTCAGAGAGGGCATCTGTCTCAGAGAGTTCTCTCTGTGGTGCCACAGGGGCTTCTCACTGTTACCCACTGGTTTTGGCAGTTTCAAAACTGGCCACTGTTGAAACCATCTGCAGGATTTGCCCACCTGCATGCATGCAAATCTGCATGCAAACCGGGTAAAGGATTTTTTTAGCATTTCTAATAAATAAGGGAAATGTCTACAGAACACTGAAAATACCTCTGAGGAAAAAAAAAACACCAAAAAAAAACAACACAAGAAAAGGAGATTTCATTCACTTTGCATGTGGCCAGCCATAAATAATTATTTCAGCAGGAGAGCAGGACTATTTCTGAAGTTGCATGAGATGGGTGAGAGTGCAGGGGATACTGCTTCAAGCTGGTTTTTGTGGTGCACATGCCAGTGGGAGCACAACTGTTGGTTTGCCACACAGGTGGTAGGCGTCATTGACTTGATTGGGTTCGGATACCAGAAGGCCACAGTATTTGCTCTGAATGATGGTGTGAGGTTGCTTTGGGTATGGATGGTCCAAGCTTCAACACCTCCATGCACTGCTGGGATTGAGTTGGGATCAAAAGCTCTGTTTCTTAAAAACAAGACCAAACCAAAAACCAAATATGTGTAAAGGATATATGCTCAGAGAAATAGACTGTGTGTGTTAACTTGCTTTGTGCTGTGCCTCTCTTCCAGTTGGTGCACTACGTGTGGAGTTTTCCCAGCCTGTAAACCTGGAAGAAGTGGCAAGAATAAATCCAGAGATCAAAGCAGGAGGTCGTTTTGCTCCGAAGGACTGTATAGCACTTCAGAAAGTAGCAATAATCATACCATTCAGGAACCGAGAGGAGCACCTGAAGTACTGGCTCTATTACTTGCACCCAATTCTCCAAAGGCAGCAACTAGATTATGGAGTATATGTTATCAACCAGGTAAGAAAGATGCTAAAGAGACAAGCCCTTATACAGCTGTCATAACACTGTCTGTGCCCCTTAACAGAGCAACGGTTGCTTTACTTCCAGCAGCAGTAGGCTGGCAGGCAGGAAAAAGGTTGCTTAAAAGAAAAAGTTAAAATGAAAAATTTTGCTTTATCAATTTTGATGGAAAAGCTGAGATCCCCTCTTCTGCTCAAGCACAATTCACTCTAGAGAGTGTCTGCTTAAAGAAACCACTTGGTGAGTAGGAGAAAAATTCCTAATAGCACAACCCATTTTAATACCTCTTTCCAAATGTTCCTTTTTCCCAGCTGCTGCAGGAATTGCATGCAGAGATCTTTAAGGTGACAGAGTAGCATTAAAGCCTAATCTGGTATTCAACGTGCTGTGAAGTTGTAGGATTTCACTTGCTTTCTTGAGAATCTTCTGTTAATGTTAGTGCACAGTGTCAGGATGGAAAAGGCAGTGGAACAGATAAGTGGTTGTCTTCAGGTGAATAGAACAGAAAAGAAACAAGCAGTCATGGCAAGGTTTTTGTGTTTTTTTTTTTTTCTTCATATCTGGTATCCTTAAATCTGTCTTTAAAAAAAAAAAGGCATAAAAAGGCACATTTCACTCAAGACTAGCTGTCTTAATTTATACCGTAATGGTTTTCAAATAAGTGGACGGTGTTTGCACTTGGAAAGGTTTAAAGTGTGCAGGCATTTGTATGGGCTGCAGTGTGAAAGGGCAGGTGCAGTTCTGAGAGCCCCAGCAGAGACCACCGGCCGGGCAATCCCACAGTGCAGTTTCTCTCTTGGATATTTATTTATAACATGCTTTCTTGTCTCAGTAAAAACTGAGATGATAATAGCATGCTTCTTTAAATGTTAACTTCTTGAACTTGTGCTTGGATCAGCTGATGTGTTTGGGCATATCAAACATCATCATGAATATTTAAAATGGTCACCCAAGCGATGATTTTCCTCACAGAATTGAAAGCAAGGGAAGAACTACTTCTAGAGAGAAAACCAATACTCCATTACTATGGTTTGTCTTACTTTGCTCGTTTTCAGGGTGCCAGAGATCTGGACAAAGGTGATTTGTGAGGAATTAGCAGTTGTCCCCAAGCACAGCAGCCAGGGTGCTCTGGTGTCTGCATCTGACTGTGCTGGTGGCCTGGCAGCCACATTACTGAGGGCACAAGGCATTTCTGCAGCATGTGGACTTGGCACATAGTGCCCTAAAATTAAGCCCTGCAAGGAGACCCTTCCTCTGTAATGCAAAGAGCAGGTGCAGTCCAGCAATGCAGGGCCAGCCCCAGCCCTTTGTCCTTCAGACTGCATTTCCTTGCACGTGCAGCATTTGCCTGTGCAAGTTACTGGTGCCACAAGGCTGGATGAGTCCCTGGGGTGTAGGTGGGTGAGGGTAGCAGAGTGGCATGCCTCTCTTTCCGAGCATAGCTTGGAAGGGAGAGTGTGATGTGGCTTCTGGCAGTGGTCCTGCAGTGGGATCCGCTGCCTTCCCAGCTCACCTGCCAGCTCTGCGGAGGACCAGGGAGAGCTGCCCACCCATGGTCTGGGGTATCATTTGTGGCTAAGCAGGTGTCTCCATTACAAAGAGCTGGCAGTGCAGCTGGGGCTGGTATTCTGGCATTGGTGGTGTTCAAGGGTAAGGAAAGAAGTGCTGGTACCTGTAAAGAGAGGCAGTGTCTGAAGCCCAGTTGGAGTTCCTGCTGCTGCTGCGATGGTGCATGCTGGCTTGCACTGCCCTATGTTGCTGGCTACTCCTCTTCTCTGGTCCTGTTCTCCAGCACGAGGGCTGTGTGCTTTAAAGTCAACCCTCACAAAAGTTTTTGAAGCAAATGTTTTTTTTCAGGTGCATCCCTTGTGCACAGTTTGAGCAGGAGTGGAATGCGGTATGCAGGGTATATACACCCTGGACACATCCAGCAGATGTAGGTTAGCAAATAAGACTACTTGATTTGTAAAATAAACATCCTCCTTCTGCATGCCTCTAATAAGCTATGTCTGGAAGAGGTGGAGTAGTCAGTGGGAGTAAGCCCACCAGATGCATCTCCAAAGGGTGAGTGGGAACACTGAATGGAGAGAGTTGCAGAAAATGTATTAATTCTGCCAGAAGTACAGTAGGAAAACAGTCTTATTTCTCTGCTGTCTTGACAATTGCTTTTCTCTTTTTCTTGTCTGTCCTTCCCTTTGCATCTGCCCTCCTTTTTTTTCTTTTTTATTTTATTTTTCCTTCTAGTGGGGAAATATTACCTTTACTTGTTAATCCTGTCTATATCAAAGCAATCACTGAAGCAAGGAGAATTGCTGTGTGATCTGGTTCTTACGCACTGCCTACATGCTCTTCTGTGCTCCGCATCTCATAGAAAGAAAGAGGAGCGCTGAGCCCTGCTACTGCTGCACTGGTAATGTCAAACTTCTTCCTTTCAGCGCAATGTGTTTCTGTCCATTGTGTCTCCACCATGCTGTTCTTGCGTGCCTGAATGCCTCAGAGTAGGACTTGGCTGAAGTCAGGGGGATGATGTCTGTAAAACGTCTGCCACGTAACAGGAGCCAGTGGAAAAACACGTTATGTTTCACCCTGCACACTCCACCCCCAGAAAAACCAAAACCCAATGCATGGAGTAGCAGTTGTAGGATTTTTCAGATAAACCTGAGATGAGGGCACGTGGCTGGGCACACTTTGTGTAGTGCCCATTCGATGCTGTGCAAGCTAGACATGAGTAAATGAGAAGTCAGCGGCAAATTTGCAGTGTCTCCCTCAGTCCCACCATTACCAGAGTTCTCTCTGGCACCTCTACCTCTTGCCACATGGGCACTCAGGTCTAGAAATGAGTTTTCTCACTGCATTTCAGCGCATGCAAATGCCTGTGGAGCCAGACTAAAGTTTGGGAAAGGGGAGACTTGGCAAATTCCCTGAAAACTGGACAGTTGCTCAACCATTTTCCACTGGCTCCTGCCGCTACCTGCAATGTCTGGGCAGCAGTTTCCAGAGAGGGGTGTCGGTGTGTGAGTGTGGAGTGGCTGGGCATCGCTCTTATTTGTGTGATTTTGCGAGGGGTATCAGGACCCCCTGGGTATGCAGGAAAAGGAGGGAATTGTGCTCGGCTCCTTCTTATCCTTGCAGTGTTGAGGGAAGCAAGTTTCCACTGTGGCTACTCCCTCCTGCTGCCCAGTGTAATGGTGCTGAGGCATCAAACACCCTTTGAGATAGAAACACTGAAGTGTCTCCTGTTGCCCTGTATGGCCCTGAAAATCTCTTTCTACCTGCTCAAGTCACGGGAGTAAGGACTTTCCCATGGACATGGTGTGTGTGGTTCGGGTTGTCTTGGTGTATCCCTGACTTAGCTAGCAAGCTCCCATTAGAGGTGATGGCTCTTCTAGCTGGCCAGGAACATGTATCCTCACCATTACCTCCCTGAGTCCTGATGAGTGTAAGATCCAGGTGAGAGAGATGCAGCCACAAGTCCTTTGTGCTGTCTGCAGGAGGAATCACAGAGCCGCCTCCTGCATGGAAGTGGGAGGTACAACAAAGTCAGGACAGATGCCTTCTTGCTGGTTTGCAACCCCTTTAGCTTCAGTAATGGCTCCAAAACCATGATCTTTTTCTGTTGGGCTCCAAAAATTAGTACCATCATTTGGAAGATCTGCTGAAGACTCAGCAAAGGTAAGGGATGGGAAGTAGAAGAACCTGGATGTTCTTTTGCTCAGGCTGATCGTTTACCTCCAGGTGCAAGAAGGAGTCAATATCAGACCTTTCAGAACTGAGGCAGCAGTTTGTTCCCCTTCAGCCAGTTTCTCATGGATCAGGGAATGGGGATGCACTTGGATGTAGTGGGATTGATATAGAGAGTAAATTCAGGAGCCCAAAACAGGTGCTGGGCACCAGCATGGTGGCTGGATTAAGTTTCAGGACAAGAGAATATTGGGAAAAAATTGTCAGGAAAAAGAAAATAGCAAAAATATGCTTGGGCTACATTTTTACTGGCTGAAAACCTAGGAAGGCGTGGAGCTTGACTGCACTGTCAAAGCAGCAGCCCCCTGTGTGCTGCCTTGCTCTTCAGGATAATACTCCTCTGTCCAAGCAAGTCTTTAGTAATCCATATCTTTGTGGCAAAAACCAGCTTCCATGGGATGAGGAGCTGCCAGAGGTGAGGGCTAGAGGTTTCTTCAGTTCTGCTTTATCTGCTTTTTCAAGGGTGCTCTATGCTGACCTGGAAGGGACAGCAGCACAAAGTTTTCCCAGCTCTGGATTGCTGGGCTTTTTTCCCCAAACTGTTGGGGATCAGTCAAAGATGGAAGCCTCTAGCAGGCTTCTGAGTTTGGAGAGATTTGAATCTCAGATACTGCCAGCGCTTCCACATTGCCTTAGGTAAAGAAACAGAGCTTTCTGCAAAAAGCAAAACCTCTTGTCAGTCTTTTTTTGCTCCATATGTGCTGTAAAGCTCCACACGCCTGATGGGACCGAAAACCAGCCTTCTGCCTTTAAAGCAATTGCATTTGATAGCAGTCTTGCGGAATTTGCTGCATGAGCTACCTGCTCGATGTAAAGTCACAGAAAAATGGCTTGGAGAAGGGTTTTTGTTTTCTTATGTTGGTTGTTATTCCCTTCCCCCCAGTCTTTTGAATCCTGGACTGTGAAGCTGTGTAGCTATTTGGGAAGAAAGTGTCTAGTCTCCTCCATGTGCAGGGGTCCCACATGTTCTTGGTGTGGTCACTGCACTGTGCTTTGAGGCTCTTCAGGGAGAAGTTTGAAATCCAACTCCTTGTAGCACATTAATCCCCAAGTGTCACCCAGAAGAGTTAGAGGCTACTGGAAGGCATGAGTTAATTACAGCTGAGCCTCTGCTGGTAAGAAAATGAGTGTGAAGTGCCCTTTGCCTTGAATTTCATTAGAAAAAGAGCAGCCAGAGGGTGTGAAATGAGGACAGTCTCCTAGACTGGACTCAGCAGCTGCTTTGAAGTATAACAACACTGCACTTTGCACCAGCACTGGGAAGAGTCCCCCTTGGGACTATGGAGCCAGGTTTGGGTTTGGTGCTGTGGAACCTGAGGAGCTGGGGTTGGGCAGCCCCTTTGCTAGGTAATGAAAGCTCTCTGATCTTACAGCCTCCCCTGGCTCTTTGTTCCACTTGCCTTCATTTTCTGTAGTCGAGTTTTCACTGCTCTTACTTTATGCATTATGGTAATCATCCTCCCACCACCTTTTGTATGGTGTGAACCCTTTTGTTTCTGGTAAGGATGCTGAGAATTTGCTCAGATCCTCCTCCATGAAAGCTCACTCTTCCCTGTGAAGTCATTTATGCCCGGGGCAGGTGATGAATGCTTTTGAAAACTGTGGTTTGACACTTGCATGTTAAAACCTTCATTTGAAAGGCACTTGGGGCTGTTTTAAGAACTTGCATTGGCTCTCCAGCAGCAGATCCATTAACCAGTCTGGATTAAACAGTCCCCAGATTTGCTGTTTATTAACCAGGGAAAGCTGTTTGGGAGGAGTGATGTTTTAAGCTGCTGCTCCTTGGGCACAATTCATCCTTCATTTTCATCCCGTGTTGGGCGCGGGTAGTGCAGGGTGGAGGGGCAGTTTGCACAGTTGGGGATTTGGCTGAACGCTGCTCGGAGAGTGTGGAGGAGCAAAGGTGGAAAGGATTTGGCAGTCTTGGTTTCCAGGCTGGCAAAAAACTTCAGCGTCCTTCAGCGATGGCCTGTGAGTTTCCTTCCACTTGCTCTGTTCCCCTGCATAGGGTTTGGGTTTGAAGCTGCTGCTGCAAAGTGGGGTCTTGGACTGAAAAATCCTTACTTTAAAACCAATATTCTTGGGTTTGTGGGTATGATCTTGTTGTATTTCAAACGTACTCAAGCAGTTTACAAGTCTCTACTTGTGCTCAAAGCCATGTGTGCTTTTTAAACTTTTCTGCCTGAAAAAGGCCAGACAGGTTCTCCTCAGTTGCTCAGGGAGGAAAGTGGAGAATTTCCTGCCCTGTTCGCTGTAGGTCCCTTCTTTAGCTTCTTTACCCTGGGATAAAATGTACCTTGCTGCAGTGTCAATTCTTTTCGGGTCCTTCCCATCACAGTGACAGCCTTCCTGATTTTGTTTTCTCATCAGGGTCCCCAGAACAGATGGATGGTGGCAGAGGAGCACCAAAGAAGGGGATGTGCCACTGCAGCAGTGGCATCATCCAGCACATTAGCCTTTCAGGAAGCAGCTTACACTGACCTACCACCGAGTAACTGAGGCTGTGTCACAGCCATGTGCTGAACCAGCTTCTGAGATTCCCAGGGAGCATCCTGCTCCTGTGTGTGCATATCTACCCAGGGCTTGGCAGAGGATCAGGAGCGAGCAGCATAGAACCAGACCTTAACTCCTGGTCTTGTGCTTTGCAAATCAGGTCTGGCGTGTGCTCACACATGTTGCTCAGCAGAGGCCATGCCAGAGTCCCACAGCTGTGTTGTGGCAGAGCTTAGGAAGAGGGTGCTCAAATCCTGACCACAGAAAGTTTTGGTCCATGGTCTTTTGTTCTGGCTGTAAGCCAAAGCACCACCAAGGTTTCTCTCTGTGGCAAGAGATTCTTATTCTAGAGGAGCTCATCTCTCTTTGCTTTCCTCTGCTGCTCCAGGAAGCCCCAGCTGCTTCCCCTTTACCACAGAATTCAAACCCGAAATGCCCATGTGTGGAGTGGGACATGGAGACCGCTCGGTATCAAATGTGCCCTGTTGGAAGCTCCCACCAAGAGCTGGGAGCTGAGCCAGGTCCAGCCTTTCCTCACCATTTTGTCTGCCCCCATGGTTTGCAGCTGCCCCAGCCCACAGGCAGCATCCTGGGTGGGTGGGAGGTCTTGCTGCAAACATCCCATGGGTGCTGCAAGGGTAGTGCTCGGGCTTGAGCTCAGTCCATCACAGGTGTGTCAACCCAGTGTGGCAACACGGGCATCTCGGAACAGGTAAGAAACTGCTGATGTCAACTGTCAAATTTAAGGCACTTAACTGTTTTTCTTTGTTTTTAAATTAGGATGGAGAGGAAGAATTTAACCGTGCTAAACTGCTGAATATAGGATTCGCAGAGGCTTTGAAAGAGTATGACTATGATTGCTTTGTGTTTAGTGACGTAGACCTCATCCCAATGGATGACAGGAACACCTACAAATGTTACAGCCAGCCGCGGCACCTCTCTGTATCCATGGATAAATTTGGATTTCGGTGAGACACCTTTTGGAGGGGTATTTTTTTCCTAATACCACCATTAGTCTAGCAGGCCAGGCACTGTGTTACCCATCCCCACCTACCAATGGAAGCATGGGAAAACGCCTCTCACAAAAGCCTGTCTAGGCATGCGTGTGCCTGCAGGGAGTGGGGTGGCTGGAGGGGAGGAGGGCGGAGAAATGCAGCCAAGCAGTTTATTAAAATTCACAGCTTCTGGAAAGTGAAATGTAAGGCGAGGAAACACTAAGCACCCTTCGTTTCACAGATGCCCACATATCCCTTCTTGTGTTTCAGGCTGGAAGCTGGAAGACAGCTAGTGTTTCCACTCAGTCGGAAAATGAGACACTCTCACACAGTGAGAGTTATGTGCAGCTTTAAAAATACTACATCAGGCATTATTTTAAGACCAGAATGAAATTTTTTTGGCTGTTCAGTTTTGTACCACTGAGAGACCTGCCCTGGTATCTTAGAGCAGCACAAAATGGCATTTCTTTCAACAGACATTTGTGTTCAGCAGGGTGTTGTGAACAGAAATGTTGTCTTGCTTTTCCTTTCTGGCTTCTTTTTTCATATCCCAAATCCCCAAGGGGGAGTTTGATAGCTCACCTATAAAATGAATCTATAAAGTGAACACTGGTTGTGACCCTGTGGAAGCTGGTAGTGCTAAAGCTATAGCAGTGGTGGTGTAGGCAGGATCCCTGCACATCTCTAATCCAGACCCAAGCCCTGCTCAGAGCAGGACTGCCACTGGCACCACAGCAGCTGCAGCTTTTTCTTGCAGCTAGGTGAAGTTTAAAAAAGAAGTGCATGCCTCAGGGTATTCTTCTGCTTGTTGAAGCAGAGACAAGTCTGCACTAGGTCCTGGTGATCCCTATGTGGACCCGCTCCCTATGCTGTGACTCTGAAATTCATCTGTCCCCAAACCCCTGGTGATTTGTCCCCTGTTTTGAGCAGGAGCTGGTTAGCCTTGTGTATGTAAGGTCACACTGCCAGCTCAGTTTTAGGCTGCAGGCCTCCTTTTACGATACTGAGGAATGGGGAGGCGAGTGGTAGAGCTGCAGGAAGAGAGGACTCTGTGGCCCACCCAGTGGTTGTCTGAGCTCTTGCCACTCTTGCAGCATGCATGTCACCTTTGGTGATGTGATGTGCATCTCACCAGCCTGTCCTTTGAGAACAGTGCACTGCTTAGTGAAAGGCTGCAGCCATTCGCAGTTGCAAAATACTTCCCCAGTGTATTTGTGACTGAGAGCACTAGTTCCCTCTACACCAGCAGAGTCCACACATACTGTTGCAGGAAGGTGCCTTGTAGTGGGTGCTGGCTCTCTGTGGGCTGGGGTGAAGGGCAGCAGCAAAACCTGTTCAGGCAGGCAGGCTGCCCATTGAGTAGCACCTCTCCCCTTCTAACGTTCTCTTCTCTCTGCTTCCAGGTTGCCTTACAATCAGTATTTTGGAGGCGTGTCTGCCTTGAGCAAAGAGCAGTTCACAAAGATCAATGGGTTCCCAAACAATTACTGGGGCTGGGGTGGCGAAGATGATGATATTTATAACAGGTAAATAAATTTTCCTCCTTGGCACTCTGGGGTGCGTCCAGGGTGGGGATGAGCACAGACCTCCTCTCACCCAGGTATGGGGGTATAGGGTGTCTCCAGGCAGGAGATAAAGGTGGTGAATGGGCAACCTGCTGGCTCAGCAAAAACGTGTTCCTGCTGAGTGCTGGCTCCCCATTTCACAGCTCCCAAGGTGTGGTGGGGAGTGGGTCCAGTTTGAAAAATCCTACTCGTGCCTCCTCCCGCATCACTGCTCATTCCCTGTGTGGCCTCACAAGTGTCTGGGTTGGAGCACTGTGCAGAAGAGGAGGAAGGTGTTTGCACAGGGCAGGCTGGGACCACCCCTGCCTGAAGACCAGGGCAAAGGGTGAACGTGGGGTTATGCTACCTTACAGCTTCACATCCCCAGGGCAATCACTGAGAGCAATCATCACTGGGACCTTGAATTTGGAAGCCCTTTTCATGTTTCTCAATGACAAAACCGCTCTGCATGGTCTTTTCTCTGGGCTTTGTGAGCTCTTCTGAGCTTCAGGAAGGGCCTTGCTAAAAGAGCTTGTACCTTCCTGAGGTACAGCACTTCTGTTCAATAAAACAAGAGGGGGACAGCCTTCCAGTGAGGCAGAACATTCAGAGCTAGGTAGTAGTCCTCTCCTTTTAGGGCACTCAGGCTTTGAGGAGCAGAAGATGCTATAAAGAGGTGAAAAGGGAGAGGCAAAGAAGAAAAAATCAAGTACTTTTCCAGCATCAGTATCCGTGAAATAACTGCAGGTGCCTTGCAGAGAACATGCAAACAAAGATGGTCTGCCTCTCACTCAGTGGGACCCACCTAGGACTACTGTGACTCTCACCATGTGTCTCCTTTATGCTGCTCCACCACTGTTCACTTCAGTTTCTCCCAGCACTGCAGCTTTCACGTCCTGTCCAGAAGGGTTAAAAAATAGATGGCTCCCGTTCAAAGTCGAGCCTACAGCCTGGAGCAAGGTTAATTTGTGTGGTGGGTGTTGGTTGCAGGAGATGGAAGTGGAGGTGAAGGTGCGGTGAATTTAGTTTGGTGTTGACAGGGGGACGTCTCTTCTCCCCACACTAATGTGCTTGTGTGGAAAAGGACTGACCCCCTTTCAGTGTTGGCAAGCCTGGAAATATACTAGCAACACCCTCAAAAAAAAAAATAGGCAAAACCAATGGTCATTTGTGGAAGGTGTGGCAGAGCATCCCACATCCGTTTGAGTGTCTAATGTACTTGCTTTTTTTACAGGCTGGTGTTTAAAGGCATGGGGATATCCCGTCCAGATGCCGTCATTGGGAAGTGCAGAATGATTCGGCATACCCGGGACAGGAAGAACGAACCCAACCCTGAGAGGTGTGTCTCACCCTATCCCACAGCAGGTTTGAGGGGTGCCTCCTGCCCTTGCTGCTCCGACTGCTCGGATTTTTCTTTGCCGTGCAAAAAGCTCAAGTGCAAAAGGGCTGCAGCCATCTCCTCCTCCCTGACTGAGCAAAATGTGCTCCAAGCTGCGCTCTTCCCCTTTCCAGGGGATTTCCTGATTGTGGAGCTTTTCCCCAGCATTGCAGTATGACACGAAGGTCTCTCCCCCCCTTTTTTTATTTCTTAAACACAGCAAATTAAGCCCCGAGCAATTGTTTCCAGCGTGTCTTTGGGGTATAAACCTGTGCTCCAGTGCAAAGCTGGAAAAGGACCTGTGTGATTTATAAGCTTGGCTGCTTTTTCCTACCTAAAATTTGACCCCATAGGGATGCTTTGGCCCACTGCTCAGTCTGGCCAAATCTGGGGGTTTTATAGGGCTGATACTCAGGTTGTTCTTGAAACACCAGAGATGCCGCCTGAGATGCATGCAAAGTTCAGATTGTTTAAACATTTTTTCTTTTCTTCGTTTGTTTTTAACGCCCTCCCCCTCCTGCAGGTTTGACCGAATTGCTCACACGAGGGAGACAATGAACTCTGACGGCTTAAATACACTATCCTACAAGGTGTTAAGAACTGACAAGTACCCTCTGTATACAAAGATCACAGTGGATATTGGCTCTCCAAATAGCTAACATCTGAGATACAACAGAGACTTGCCTATGTTGCCCGGGACATCTGGCTTCATTGATGCATTATATCTGCTGGTTTTATAACAATTGCAGTGAACCAAAAAGGCCTCTTTTGGCATGCCAAAGTGTCTCCAAATTGGTTGGACAAGTGCTTTTTAAATTTTTTTGAATTCCAAACTTGACTTCACACAACTTTCTAGCTCTCCATTGTTTTGTAAGTCCAGAAGTTGTACATAGGAGTTGTAAATATTCACCAGAAAATGTTGAATCTGATATATGTGCTGCAGTACTCCCCATGGGTTGAGTTAATTTCTGGACCCAAATTTTACTAATTATGACTGATGTATCAACAATTACTGCCCATGATATTTGGTATTTTACATGAGGTGTGTGCAAGCATTCTTTTTAATTCATTCCTGGTTTTACTTTATGAAGGACTGTAAAATGCTGCTAAAATTGTGCAAGTTTACGCTTTGCATTAGATTTTTATTTGTTTTTAAAGGATACAACATCACACTTTTTTTTTTTCTCATAGTGACCAAAACAAACATCTTCTCTGTGTGCAGAGCAGGTGTTGAACAATCAAGCCTGGATTCAATGAATGTTATTATTTCTTTTAGTCTCAAAGGAGGCTTTGAGTGAGTCGAGACAGTGTTTGCCAGAATTTGTCAGTGAGCTCTCTGCNCTGGGGGGGTTTTGGGGGGCGATGGAGAGGGGTGGGTTTGTGGTGTTGGGTTTTTTTCCTGAAATAAAGATTAATATAATTGCATGATTAAATTACAGCCTTAGAATTTGCTGACACTTATTAACAGTGGTAGGAAGTCACCACACTATTTAAACATTGTCTGAAGTTTCCTAAAGCCAAAATTCTCTCATGCAAGATTGTGCAAAAAACTTGAAATCTTTTATTACTTTTGTTGTTGTTGTAACATTTTAATAACTTTTAAAAGTAATTTGTGTATCATAAGCAGTATATTTAATACCAGATTAAAGTAGGGTGCAGCATAACAGGATATGATTCAAGGCCTCCTCTATCTTTAGACTTTTTAGGCTTTTTATGTGCGTCATTATATATAAGCCATGTATCATATTTGCTCTGCATATTTGTCCATGAAATCTCCTGCGGTGCTGAGATATTCACAGCAGGGCTGACATCCAGTTGATTTTCCTTCGCCCGGAGCCTGTTCGCAGTGTGTGTACTCTGTCTGGAACCTCCTTTCCGATTGTCTCAGGCTTTGATGGCCATGCACATTCTGCAGTACTATTTTCTGTCTGCACCAGGGAACCACCTGTACAGACCCTGCTTCTCCTTCCCATGACCATAGGAAAGCCTGAAGTGGTGACACCCGTGGAGCTGGTTCCAGTGATTTAAAGCTCTTTAGCCTTAGCCTGAATTCCTTCTGGTGAGTGCTTTGCCACCAGCTCTGACCACAGCAATTTGCACTTCCTTGGCCTGTGCTGAAGGCTGTTAAAATCAGGGACACTTGTTGTATTGGGGATCATCTTCAGCACTGCCTCTAGTTTTTTGGTGGGTTTTTTGTTTGTTTAATTTTTTGTTTTGTTTTGTTTGGGGTTTTTGCTTTGTTTTGTTTTGTTTCGATTTGGTTTGGGGTTTTTTATTGCTTTTTTTTTTGAGACGTGAAGGTTTTGCTAAACCCTGGCACTGCAGGGGTGGGATCCTGCAGGGGCCGGGGGACAGTGCATTTATTTTTAGGCCAGCAGTGGCTCAAAGGATGCATAGAAACTTTAATTACTAACTGCCTTTTCAGTCTCACTTTGAAAAAGTCTTCACTCCCTTTGCTTCAAAGCTCTTTCTGGCTAGTCTTGCTGCTCCAGTCAGGGTGGGAGGTGTGAGCAAAGATGGGCTTACACGGAGCAGGAGCAAAGTACAAGGAAGGAGGCTTGTGGTTAAGAGCTTCTCTGTTGTGCTTATCATTGCATTGAAAAAGATAAAAAATAATAAAATACTCCTTTTTGGCAGGTCAGGCCCCAGCTCTTGCAGATATAAGGGAGTACACGAAAATGTGTTTTAGAGAAGTCAGGTGAAATGTCTACCCACAAAACAGTATGGTCTACACCAGTAATGGAGACATAGGAGAGACTATTTTGTTCTTTCAAAGGTGCCTTAAAAGCAGGGACCCACTCCCACAGGTAGCACATCAGCACCAAAACTCATCAAGACTCCACTTGAAAATGACAGGCCTTTGCAGAAAGCACTTGCATTTTGTGCCAAGACTTTTGTAACTTTGCAGAGTTGGGACCTTCAGCTGTAGTGGTGTCTGTCTGGTACCAGCCTCTGCAAAGGGGATACCTGTTGTAATTGAGTGGAAAAGCGTCTACCTGTTGTAATTGCGTGGTTGGTTTTGGCACAAGGTGGGTGGGGGAGGCCCTGGGAGCATTCCTTGCAGTTGGATTCTTTGAAGATTAGAAAAAGTTACTGTAAAAACTTGTTATTTGGCTGTGTGCTGAAATCATTCTATATCATGGAGGTGGTCTGAGCACTTGTTTCTGGCTGTTGGGATCAAAGGTTTCTACAGCATGTGCCTTCAAAGAGGAAAGAAATGGAAACTGGAAAATCAGGAAACCTGAAAACCATTCTCAGCAGGGAGATACTAGCAGTGCAGGAAGCTGCTGTGTAGTTTCTCTTCTACTGCTAAAGCCACAAGCCATGTAAGAACCAAAGCCACTTCTGTTGCTCGTTTTACCCTTCAGTGCTGACCGTGATTTCCAGGACTTATTGTCTCTGTGTAAACTGTGTCAGTCAGACTCATTAAGTGCTCTTGTCTCTACCTGGCCATGAAATTTCTCTCCCTGGGATTTTCGGGGGCCTTGTCTACAAACATTCAGGTTGCACAGGAGACAGTTCTGGCCATGTCCTGTGATGGGTGGTGTTTTTTCCTCTCCCATACTGGTAAAAGCATCAAAGTGATACTGACTGTACGTGAGGGTTGAAATTAAACCCAGAAAAAAATAGCTGCAAAGGAAATCCTAATGCTTGGTTTCTTTGGGATGACTGGCTACTCGTTAGCATGAGGTATGGTCCTGATATGCAGCTTTCCCCAGGATGTTACTGTGTACTGGACTGATTATGGGTTTCCTGTAGATGGTTTTGCTTTTGCATTTTTATCATTTTATGTATCAAGGGCTGTGTAATCCAATGTTCCTACTTTACTATTGATGTCAAATAAAGTATTTTCAGTAATGATGTCTGGCAGCATTGCTCTGGATTACTCCTCTGGCTGGGTGGGTTTCTGGCTGATGGGGTGGGCCATGCCTTACCCTCCTTGCATTAACTTTCTCCAGCTATTCTCTCTGTCTTCCTCCTGAATGAATTTCTCTATGCTGCAGGATTTTTCCCTGTGTTAGAGATCCAAAAGTCCCCAGATGACACCAGAAAACAATAGGGTGGTTTCTTTACCTGGGGGTAGGGGGACAGCAAATAAACCCCTCCTGAAACCAGCCAGGGGGGATGCAAGCCCTCACTCAGGCTGTTGACTGTTTGGGGAAAACAGGCCACTGCTTGCTCCCTGGGTGCCTGTGGGTTTGGCTCAGGAGTAGAAATGGAGAAGTCATTCCTGGGAAACTGATGTAAACATCTGCCTGTGTTCCTTGGCAATTTCTCATGAAAACAGTTTCTGTGGAAGAGATTTTTCTCGCTGCAAGACTCTGGCTGAGGCTAGGCAGCTGGCATGAGCTCCCCAGTGCTCTCCAGGGAAAGGTAGGTTTGTTTCCAGCTGGGAAGAACTGCCAGCCTCTGGGACCAAGCCTGGCACAGTGGGTCATCCCTAAGCCCCTAAAGTTGTTTGGAGGCATGCTCTGAAGACGGCATATTGACAGAGGGCTCTGGAAGAGGGCACTCTTTGCCTGTTTCATCCCAACAAGACAGGCTGCCAGGGCATTGGAGACAATGCAGGAGCATGATTGCACGGAAGTTGCCAGCAGATGGGTGCTGCAGTAGCCTTGGTGATCCCTAGTGCATCTTTCACTGATTTTTGGACACTGAAATGTTGCACAGGAATTGTGGGCGTCACCTTCTCATGATTCAAAGTTTGCTATCTGCTGGCAGAAAAATGGTTCCAGAGGGATCGTCTACTTTCTCCTACTTCTGTCCTCTGAGTATTGAGCTGTTCCACTCATCTTCTACATGGTTGGGTGAGGAATGCTTCGGAGTCACATAGCTGAGTGGCTGGAAGAAGCCCTGTGTGGAAGTTCTCCTGCTAAAAGGAGGAGAAAAGGGTCAGCAGGATTTCACCCTTCTCCCCACTGGTTACCAAGGCTTCTCTGGACCAGATCAGCATGTGGCTTGTAAAGGATCCCTTGACTGTTTTGCTGTAAGACTATACTTTTTCCCACCTCAAGCTTCACCTGCCTGCCAAGGGGCAGGGTGGGTGAGCAGAGGTCTCTGACGTTTATCCCCGTGTTTACTCTGCTACACTTTCCTGTTCTCCAGTCCACAGGGCGGGGGAAAAAAAGAAAAACCCACAACAAAAAAGAAGCTGTTGTTAGAAGGAAGAAAAGTACTGAGCGGGAGTTTGCTAAACCTTTTAACCCTCTTGGAAGGAGTCTGAAGTGGGTGTGCTTGCCCTTTGTTCTTGCTGTGTGTCTTAGCATGGCAGTGCTGACGCTGGATCTGTTCTTATTTGACTACATCCCACATGCAGGATGTCTGCGCGCTCAGGGACAATGCACGCGTATGAGAACCTCTGTCTTCTGTTTACCTAAGGCAGCAACCCCACTCCTGGAGCCTGCTTTACTTTTCCATTCACCGCTCTCAGTGAAACTGCCAGCAGTGCAGATCAGTGCACAAAGATCTCTGTGGAGTCAGAGGTGCTTGGCTTCCCAAGTCTGCACTAGATCTTGTAGTGCAGAGTTAAGTAGGGAAAATAAGGGCCTTTGGTTAAGTCCAAAGGCTGGATCAGTGGACTTTTCCTGATTGCCTTCCTGCTTGAAAAGTACTTCCAAGAATTCTTGCTCCATGATTTTTCCAAGGAAAGAGGTATTGCTTACAATATTTTTGTAATTCCAATACAAGCATGAAGGTATTACTGCTGTTTCCCAGATTTTTCTCCTTGCCCCTCTTAAGGGTGGGCATAATATTAGCATTTTCATTCAGCCTTTTCCCAGTTGCCATGATATTCCACCATGGCTTACAGCACCCTTCACTGACATGAACCACCACAGTTAGTTCATATGGGTGAGTGTCATCTCTTCCAGTGGATGAGAGCTTGTCCAGCTTATCTAAGCACTCTTAAACCCCACATTTGGCCTTCTCACCTCCTTCCAAAACTAAGCTGGTGAACGCAGAGATCTCGGAGCAAGCTTTCCCTGTGAAGATGCTACAAAAATCCATTGATCATTGTGGGATTTTTCATATTGTTCAGCACCATGTTGTTTCCTCCATCTGTCAGTGAATGTGCATTTTCCCCAACTTCTAGAATGCCTGTAGAATCCTGCTGTGCTGCCTTTGATGATTCTCTCTAGTACCTTTGATGATCCTGTCTAGTCTGAGCTCTAGGTGGTCTTGGACCTGGTCAATACCACTTCTAAGTACCCAAGTAAGCAATGTTTACTACATTATTTTGCTGTCTATCATATTTCACATTCTCGCATGCCTTTTATTTTTTTCTCCATTTTGGTACCAGAAGCACCCTTTTTAGTTAAACAGGATTTCTAGTGAAATTCCCTGCCTTCCTGCAGAAGGGAAGGCTTTGAATATTCAGGATGGACACTAAGAGAATCCCCTTCCCCAGGAGAGTGGTGCAGCCCTGGGACAGCCCACCAGGGTAGTGGGGGTCTTGAACCCTTGAGAGGTTTCAAGGGTTGGTCAGTGGTTCCTGGGCTTCAGGACTGATACAGCAATAAACCAGGTCCTCAGGAGCACCAAACCAGAGCCAGTGGAACAGCAGGAGTGTGCAGTGCCTATACAAAAGGACACTGCGGCTTTGGTGGTCAGGAGATAAGGCCAGGAATGATGCCAGCAAGCCTGGAGAACCTTGCCGGACACTGCCAGGGAAAACATGGAGTCACACAGTTGCCTGCCCCTTCCAAATGTGCTTTACACTATATTTCAATAATCAAAACTTGGCACGGTATTTACCACTGTGAGCATCTGCCCTGCTGCAAGAGCGAAAGGGAAGAGCTGTGAAACCTTCCACGCTTGCGTCCAACTCATCCAGGCAAACAGACGCTGAGCCCATGTCTCGAAGGATTTCTTCCAGGTATCTGTGGAGGTGCTGCTGACTGCTAGCACAAAGGACATCACAATAAGAGCTCACTGACTTGTGGGGTTTTTTACATCTTCCAACTTTCTCTTGCAAGGGAGAGAAACAACTCAGTCAAAAAATGCGAAACATTGGCAGAGTCCCATGTGAAACAGAGACAGGCTGAAAATCCATCCCTCCAACAGCACCCCACCCATTAAATGTGACAGTTTTCTTTTACCAAACCACAATCTGGAATGAAAAAAAATCTTATTTGAAACAAAATTAAAAAAAAAAGGCATAGAAACTGTACCTTTTCCCATGGTATTTAGCAGCCCCTCTAAGGGAAATGTAGGGACAAGTCTTCAGAGGGAAGAGCAGCACTGATGTAGGAGGCCCAGGGTCACAGCACCACTCCAGAGTACCATGTGCTCCAGCAGCATAACTATTGTTCTCCCCATTTCCAGAAACAGTCTCAGAGACACTTGGGCCAAATGAAGAGTGAGTGTGCCAGAGAAGAGAGCAGCATTGGAGAAAAACTGCAGTGAAGGGAAAAGAGATGATTTTTCTGTTCGTGGTCCAAATTTCTTTTCCTTTTCAACCCCAGCACGACCAAGACCATCGTGTTCTTACAGAAGAGGCAGTGGTAAGCTCAACCAAGGCACTGGGGTCTTCATGAATTTAATGCATCCACTCACTAAGCATCAACGCCCAGGGACGTGCTTGACCCAGGATGTGCAAAGGCTGTGTAAAGACATCAATAGCATGGATGAGACAGGGTATGTTGGTGAAACAAGTCCACAGATGCAGCTGCACTCTCAAAATGCCATAGAATCATAGAGTGATTGGGCCTGGGAGGGACCTTTAAAGATCAGCTAGTTCTAGCCTCCATGCCATGTGCAGGGACAGCCTTGCCTCAACCATGTTGCTCGAAGGCCCATCCTGGCCTTGAACACTTTCAGGGATGGGGCATCTACAACTTGTCTGGGCGACCTGTGCCAGTGCCTCACAAACCCTACAGTAAAGAAATTATTCCTAACAGCTAATCTAAATCTGCCCTCTTTCAGTTTAAAGCCATTACGTCTTGTTCTATCCCTACTTGCCCTTGTCAAAAGTGCCTCTCCAGCTCTCTTGTAGCCCCTTTCGGTACTGGAAGGTTCTAGAATGTCTTACTGGAGCCTTCTCTTCTCCAGGCCAAATAACCACAACTCTCTCAGCCTGTCCTCATAGGAGAGGTGCTCCAGCCCTGTGACCATCTTTGTGGCTTTCATTTGAACCCCTTCCAAAAGGTCCATGTCCATTTTACACTGAGGCCCCAGANACAGTGCTGGCTCATGTTGAGTTTTTCATCAACCAGCACCCCAAGTCCTTCTCTGCAAGGCTGCTCTCATTCCATTCTCTGCCCAGCTTGTATTTGTGCTTGGGATTGCCCCAACCCAGGTGCAGATCCTTGGAATTCACTTTGTTAAACTTCATGAGGTTTCCATGGGCCCAAGTCTCAAGCCTGTTCAGGTCCCTCTGGATGGCATCCCTTCCCTCCAGCACATCAACTGCACCACACAGCCTGGTGTAGTCAGATAACTTGCTGAGGGTGCCCTTGATCCCACTGTCTGTGTCTCTGACAAAGATCTTAAACAGCACTGGTGCCAATACTGAACCCTGAGGAACACCACTCACCACTGCTCTCCACTTGGATATCAAACCATTGACAAGAACACTCTGAGAGTAACTATCTAGCCAATTCCTTATTCACTAAGGGGTCCATCCATCAAATCCCCATCTCTCCAGTTTTTAGAGACATCATATGAGACAGCATCAAATGCTTTGCACAAGTCTGGGTAGGTAATGTCAGTTGCTATGCAGAATGATCAGGTTTGGCTCATTTCAGGTGGAAAACACTGATTTTCTGTCCATGTCTGTAAAACTTGCTTTTTCACCTAGCTGCTAGAAGTTTGCATCACATATTTTCCAGGCCTGGGTAGTTTTCCAAAGTTTGGTCTAAGTAGCAGTCCTACTACAGAACACAAAGAGGGAGAGAGGGGGTGTCTCTAGAGCAAAAGGAAGACTTCCACTTCAGCTGGACAAACTCCTGAGTGATGATGTAGTGTGAATGCAGACTTACACCAGCTTTGAGCAAAAGGGTTGAGCAAGAGCCCTCGAGAGATGCTTCCTTGCCAAAATCATTCTAAACCACCATCACTTCCTTAAAAAACACAGTTGCAGAGGCAGCAATTGACTGTGTTTTGGTTACCTCTAACTTGCATGAACCTTGTGGTACTTCTCACCAAGAATCCTGTAGAAACAAGGTCTCAGCATGCCTTGTTGACATAACAAGGATTGTCCAGATAATATGGAGAACCGGAGTGGAAACTGGGATTTCTCACTGAGGTCTACGTAGCAGCTCTTAAAGCTGTGATGTCGCTGCAGTGAGAACCTCTGGTGGACAAGAAGACATGACAGCAGAGGTGTTGTGAAATCAGTGAAGGCCTTTAACATGGAAAGGGCTGCTGAACATCAGAGTCAGTGTTGGCAACTGCAATCTGCAGAGCTCTAACGGGCTGATGTGGTACTCCTGCAAAATTATCTGCTTCAAAAGTCAGCATGTCTAAACCACTGCAACTGGCCCACTTTTGAAGCATTTTGATAAGTAGTGCTCTGTCTCACATGTGCTAATTATAACACTGCCCAAAATCAGTACTAGACACATTGAGTTGACACATATTGAGAACTGGAGTATTAGATAGGAGGACTGTGCACAAAAAGCCACGCTCAGACACACAGCACCATGCACCCGGCCTGTGAGACACTGGCAGCTCAGATGGGTTTTATCAGGGTTTGCAACCAGGCAGATAATGAGAATCTCCATACTTGGAGATGTTCAAACGCCATCTGGACATGATCCTGGACAGTTGGCTCTGTGTGGCCTTGCTGGAGCAGGGAGGTTGGACCAGATGAGCTCCAAAAGTCTCTTTCAACCTCAGCTGCACGTGGTCCCCAGGAGAGCAGAGCTGCATGGAGCAGGGGCACTCATGGCCCCACAGTTGTCCTGATGTCATGAACCTGGGCACAGAATCACACCACATTCAGCAACCTGCCACTTCTTCAAGGTGTCTGAATTTCTAGACAGCTCTCAGCCCTTGTCCTCCACCCCCTTTCCTCCACAGCACTGGAAGGTGTTGCTTTCCTACACCACAGCAGGTGCCTGACCCTGTTGCTCAGATGTGTTTCTCATTGCTCAGCTACAGCTGCTGCTTTTCTTTGGAACACTTAACACAGGCTTTGCCCCACTGTTGAGGCTGCACACCTAACTAACTGCCAGTAAGTTATTTATAGTCCTGGAGCCTCTACTTTTGGCCTGTTCCAAAACTCTTAAGGCCCCTACTGCTATTGTGCTTACACTGCACATTAATAACAAGAGACATCTGGTGCTGCAGGCAAGTTCACAGACCAAGCAATCATGACAAGCTGGCAACAAGTATAACGGGCCACAACAGGGTCCTAGTGTACTGAACATCCACTGTTTTAGTGTAAAGACTGGGACTGTTACCAGCAGCGACACTGTCCTTTCTGGTGGAGCCCCAAGCAACAGCAGCAGATGGCAGAAAAGCAAATCAGAAATCTCAGAGCTCCAAGAAAATACTGGCAAAAGCTCATCTTGCAACAATGCACCAAAGCTCACTATTGGACCCTATGGGAAAAGGGAATACTTATTTTGAAACTAAGCCAGTTGCCTCGCTGCCATCCTCTTACAAGGATGTCCAAGACAGGAGGATCCGAATGGTCTGTACAGGTTGCAAGCACCGAAATGCCAGCAGTCTTTCCAGGGACACCAAATGGCAATGAAGAGTAAAAGGGACACTCACTGCTGAGGTCTTATCATGGCTGCTGGCTTGTCACCTGAGGAACTGTGTGCTGCTTTTGAGTCTCGACTTTCTGTACCTGTTAGAAGCTGATGGCAATCGTGGTCTCCTGTCTCTCCATCCCACTCCTCTTCTGGGAACCATTAAAATGTACTTGCTGCTCTTCTTCCCCTTATTGGGATGCTTTATGTCTCTTGTCTTCCAAACACTATTTTTGATGGCTTCAGTATACCATGCTTTAGGCTGTCACGTATTTGAGACTATCCCTGGTTTTGGGGTGGTCTGAAAAGCAGTAGGAGCGCTGTAGTCAGCTAATGCAGATGCCATCAATGGCTGCCCGCCCTATGGCTGCTCCTGCCACTTTTTCCTGCAGGTGCTGCTGTACCCACACATTCTCCATCCACACCAGGCAATGTTTTCAATGCAATCCCTTGCAGAAGAAAGAAAACCGGCACAGTATTTCCATGAAGATAAAAGATGTAAGGTCAAGGGGACAGCTGGCTCCTGATCCAAATATCAGTATGGCACTCAGGATCAAAAAAGACACTGAACACTGCTACCAAGTCAGCCATGAGGCACAGGACTGTCACACAAAGTTATTTTCTTCTATTTTTATTCCTTAAATAAACTGCAACAAAAAAACAGCACAGAGTTATTGCTTCAATCCAATAAAGCGACGCTTCTGTTACATAATCGGATTTCCTCAAAGCATTTTTTTTACTTAATATCACGTGATATTTTATTAAGGTCCATGCCTTAACAAAAGAAATTGAGCTTAAAAAAATGGTTCCACGACCTTTCAAAAGCAGCTGTTATAAAACCTTTAAGAAGTTTGCAGATGGCACAAACACAGTGGCATAGCAAAAATAATGTCTGATCCAGGAGGCTCCGGATCTAAACAAATCATTACAGTCTGGTGAAATAAACTTTAATAAATGAATTACAGAAATGTAACTGGAGGTAAACAACTTCAGATGTGAGATCTGCCTTGGAAAGCAGTGTTTCAGGGAGATTGAAGTGTATCTATGGGTAACACCATGAGCGCCTTGTGCTGCAGTTTAACAGAGAGAATGCAGCCTCCAGCTGTAAGCAAGTGGGTAACAGCATCAGAAACAGAGCTCTTGCTTCTGTGCACAGTCCTGGTAGGAAAAGCATTCGGTTGCTGCCTATATTTCCAGAGGAACAAGGAAACATGCATATTCAAAGAGACTGCGGAAGTGAGCAAAGAGTGCTACAGCATCAATATTACCTTATCCTACACATCCAAGAGCTATGGCAGAGGTAGAGCACAGCAAAAGGAAAGGCTCTGATAATTCCCTCTAACCTTCAGTCTTTTCATCAATAAAGTTTCTACTTTGCTCCTTTTTTTTTGCCCTGACATGGAATATGTCTCTGGGGAGGAGGCACTGACAACCCTGCAGGAAACTTCCATGGCTCTGAATTGTGACAGGACTATAAACCAGGGCTCAGGCTGCAGGGCGGAATACCTGCAGGGGTCAGGAAGAATAATCCCTTTCCTGGCCAGCTGCATTCTATGTTTTTAATCCTCACAAGTGTTTTGTCAGAGATGAAAGTGCAGAGTGAGTCTGGAACAGCAGTGAGTTAAAATGACCAATGTGAGCAGTATGCTCGAATGGCACAGGGTGGGCAAGCAAAGCTGAGCATACCTGTGAGCTCAGACAGAACTGCAGATCTAAAGCCATTCTTTTGGGTCAATGATTTCACCTAGAAAGGCTGAAATTATAACTTTCTAGTCATGACTCAATACTCAGGACATTTCTTTAGTTTTGATGTGCACAGCGTGAGCCCCATCACTTGAATGTGCTGGGGACAGCCAGGTGAGGACCTTCCATCCACCTGCCCAAGCACTGTCTGTCCATCTTTCATTCTGCAGATTGTCCAGCCAGGGGACCTATTTTCTCTTACCATTTATTTGCCAAGCTACAGACTTGTAGTCCTAGGAGAGAGACCTTGCCTCTGACAAGTCCCTCACTGCCTGTCAACAAGAGAACAGCCCATGTGCAAATGTCAGGTGTGAAAGCACGAGTGTGGGGTCAGCAAAAGTGGAGGCAGACATCTGGTTTTAGCAAACCAATTCTTCCTGAACTCCAAGCCAAGAGCAATGCAGCTTTTTGTCTGTCCCTGGAAGGAGGGGACTAGACCCTGGACCTCAAATGTTATCCAGCAGAACACTTACACAAGGCCTGCAGAGGACTGCCAGAGGAGCGCCATGTGGCCAGATGGATGTTAAACAGAGCTGGTCCCAGAGGGACCTTACCAGTGGTGAGGACAGGGGAATCTTGGCAGCTGAGAGCAACACAACCCAGGAGAGGAAAAAAAGCAGATAAAGCCCCAAAATTCCTGCGATGGTGCAGTACAGCTGCCTGGCTTTCTAAGGAAATGCCTGCAACCTGCACGTGCTCTTAGCAAAATAACCTTGTGACCACAAAGCCAGAGGGCAGCCCACCGGATAGCTGCTGAGGAGAGGAGCTGGGTGGCTCATTCACAGAGGGGAGTGGGAACAGATGCCACTCTACTGTCCTAACCCCTCTAGTGTTTTACATCTTTCCTTGCATCTGCCCCAGAGCTGCCTCCCCAGCCCCACCAGCAGAGATGATATTAAGGCAGCACTGGCCACCCTGGGGCAGAGAGAGGTAGGCTGAAGTCCTATCCTAAACAATCCAGAGGAACTTGCCCAGCTGTCAATCGACCAACTTCTCCTTATCTCTGTTGTGATTATTTCCTCCCCTCTGCTGCATTCCTCAAATAGCAAGGTTTATTTCGGAAATTCCTCTCACCAACAGTTTCAGGCTGGAAATCTGTGAAGATCCAGGAGCAATCTGGGGACAGAAGTTACACTTTCCCTGGGTCTGTGTGCCAGGCTGTCCTGCCCCTGTGTACTCAAGTGGCACCCACTAGGGTATGTGGGAGAAGCAATGCCCCAATCCTGCAGCTGCTGAGGATGTAATTTTTGTTGTTCCATCACTTACAGCTCCTCTGTGATTTAGCATCTTGCTGCATAGCAGCGGTGGCACAGCAAAGCAGCTTACTCCTCTCAACCCTGTTGCTCCAAATCCCAAACCCTGCCTTGGCTTCAGGACTGGGCAAGCCAAAGGAGAAAGTACTTGCCATGTCAGAAGTACTGCAGCTCACCAGAAGGGATCTGGTGCTGCCAAGCTCTCTCTCATGGCAACCATATGGTATCTTTTGTTATTGCCCACTAAAACATTTGTATCTGCACTGGTTGAGGGGAGCCATGCAATTACAGGTGAGTCTGTGAGCAGGGGTGTTTTGGAGGACAGCCAGTGACAAGGGGGGGCTCCTGGCCTGTGTTTGAGCATGCTGAGAGGGAGACTGGGCTGAAAACCACATTCTGGGAAGTCAAAAATCAAGGTAGGGAGAGGGGCTGTGGCATAGTTGTATGCTTATCACCCCTGGACAGCTGCTTGGCATCCTAGTCCCCTCAAGAGACAGTTGCAAATCAAGTACACAGGGAATATCCTGACCCAAAGAAGACTCAGTAGGGGAAAGGGTTCTTGGCACCAACTGAGCAGCTGTGCTCTTAACCTTAGCCTGGTGCCAGTAGTAGCCTGAATGAGTAAAGAGCAGATCAGTGTCACAGATCAGGGTCACAGATCAGGGAGTTGTCTGACACATTTCTTGGAGCAGAAGACACTTGAATGTGCTCATGGACAGGACAGAGCCATGCTGCAGGATATACAAAATGCATCCCCACATCTGAAACCCCAGACAAGCTGAAGGAGGGACATCCAGGGTCTGTCACTATGCACATGCAAAGAGTACACTCCTCTTGCCAGCAAANTTGTCAGGACCCCCAAAATCTGTAGAGATGTCTACAGGCCAGACAGCCTGGAGGCGCTGTTGTCAGGACCCCCAAAATCTGTCTGCTACAAAGCTGTACTACTTCCAGAAGGCTGTGGACTTTTGCTTCAACTAAAGAGGCACTTGATCCACCTGGCAGGTCCTAAAAGAAGGGGGCAAGTTTTTTGAACTGCAGGTTGACCCTATTGGGTGAGTAAAAGAAGAAGGGAAACAGCCTGTAGAATTGGCAAAAAAGCCAAGCAGCACGGAGTTGGATCACAGACAACCCTTAGTCTTGTCCACACCCCCTCTCACCTGCCCAAATATTGTATTGTGTTGTGGGCCCACACCGCACATTGAGCAACATCTGTGTGTATCTTACTCTGGATCTACTGTACCTGGCAAAACGTCATCCAGAGGATCATGTACGTCTCTGTTCATATATGCAGTTTTGCAACATCTTCGTATATAAAAGGGCAGGAGAGACAACTTGCACTGCACCACAGTACGGAGAATAAGGCTGCTGGCCTAGGGAGCTGCCATGGCTCCAGGCAAATCTGGGTAGTTGTGGAAGGTCAAACCCCCATACAGGAGTGTCAGTCCTGTGCATCAATGCAGAGAAAAGAAACAACGCCCTGCATGCCAAAAACTGATGGCAGAGAAAGCCTTTTTGGCAACCTCTAGGAAATAAATTACTCTCACTTTACTGCAAACACCGAGATTTACAAACACACTATGAGACAGCTGATGAGTCTGGGAGCTGTGGCTGTACTGGGGAGAGGAGCTTGAGCTGTTCGGGACTCAAGGGCAGGCTCTGTTAGTGCTTGGGACAGACATTCTCTGTGGCAAATGGGACAAGGAGACTGCTTATAAGTTACAGGAGTTCAAAGCAGTTTGGCCACAGCTTTGGACATGGAGAAGTGTGAAATCAGCAGGCTGAGGGCAATGGTCCCTTAGAAGGATGTGCCAGCTTCATAGCAGAGAAGTACTGGGAGCACAGAGCCAAGAAGATCAGCAGGGAGTGGAGGGGGGCAGCAATGCCCTGAGGGATGGATGTGGGACAGGTTCTTCCAGCTTATGCTTCATTTGGGCTGGTTGCTGTTAGCAATCCTATGATGCACCCAGGGAAAGCAAATGACCTTTCTCAGCAGAGTTTCATGTTTCAAGCACAGCTTGCTCCTAGAACACCAGTATTTACACAGCACTTACTAGTCTCAAAATAGAGCACTTAAAGCAACACTGGGGGGCTTTCCCACATCCTCACGGTGCCATTTGTCACTGGACCTGTTGCATGGGGGACACACTGAACTAGTAATTTGAATTCACACAGACATACGAAGAAAACATATTTTGCTACACATGTAAGACCGAAGCTTACCTTGAATGCCAGAAATCCTGACAGTGCTCAAATGACTAGTGTTGTTATGTCTTTTCTTGGACCAGGCAGAGGGAATTGCCTCTCCATTTCTGATTGGCATGGCTTTGGCTCCTTGCACATCCTAAGCAGAGACACCAAATCTTTTCTGGCACCCAGCCTCTGCACAGTGACTGCTGAGGATATTCACTGTGTGCACAGCCTAGGCAGGAAGGCCCAGCTTGGGTGACTGCACGCTGGACAAAGTCTTGCCTTTTCAGACTTTTTCCTGACCCTTCCGTTCCCTCATTAAAAGCAGATGATGATAGGCCAGGCCATCTGCCAAGCAGATGATGATAGGCCGTGAACTGCCTAGGAGTTTTATGCCCTCTGACTCCCAAAGACACAGAAGGTGGAGTTGGCATTGCTGTTGCTAATGATAAGTTGCAGCTCCCTGCTGCAAAATGCAGCCCCTGTGCATGGGACAGAACACAGAGTGGTGCTTGCTAGTCCTTCACACTCTCAAGTTGCAGTTGCAAAGACAAACACAGCTATCTCTGTGCCTAGGGGAGATCCAGGCTTCAGATCTCTTGCCAGTCCAGTTGGAGCCAGTGTGTATTCAGACACAGCACTTTGCACACTTGCACAGCCCCAGCCAGCACATGGCAAGAGCACAAGCAGATATTGGAGGAGGCCAAGAGGAGATTTACTCTAGGCAGAGCACTCCTCCTTTGGGTGGGCATGGGCAATCCTCAATCTTCAAAAGGGGTCTGCACATTGAGCTAGCAGAAAAACTGATTTGATTCTCTCTTTGATGTATTTCCTGCCCTCGGAGTAGCTCAGACCTTATACACACTACCCTCCCCTGTCCCAGCATGGCCTTTTTGTGTGCCATGCCCGGAGCAAAGCTGGGGATAGGCAGCTCTGTGTGCTCCCAGCCACTGCAGCAGAGAGATGCTGACTCAGACCTGCAGGTTGCCATGGAAACTGCAGTCATGCCTGAAATGCCATCATACTCCCTTCCACAAACCAACCTCTGAGAGCCTGGGTAAAAGGCAGCAGCGGGCCAAACCTCGGCCTGGGAGGCACAGCTCCAACCCACTGGCAGCAGCTGAAACTGCAAGGAGAGACTCACCCTGGCACTGCTGCCTGTTGGAGACAGTGAGAAAGCCCCATCCCTGCGGTCAACCTTCCTTCCAGGCCCACCTGGCCAGGCACAGCAGGAGGGCAAATGAGCTGGTCTGAGCTTTACGAAGCCCTTTGTTCTGTTTCGGCTCCAGCCCCACCACAGACTCTAGTACTGTGTTTCCCTGTTGCTTCGCCCTGCAGTCAATCAGCACATAAATGCCTCCTTGATGCAAAGACCCCTTCCCAATGGGAGCACAGTGCCTTGTGGGCTCATGTCTTTCTGCTGTTTCTGTGTGCCCAAGGAGGAGGATGTGCTTGGGAAAGATGCATATACATGTTTGCTTTACCATAGTTTGGGCAGAGACCTGGCAGGAGGGAACTGCTGTTTGGATGCAATGAAAAGCAGGTTCCCTGAAGAAGGAATGCAGCCAAGTACCAGAGGACTGGCAGGGTCTCTGGTCTTGGAGATACCACAAACCAAATTGATAAGGCCCAGAACAACCAGACCTGATACTGGGGGTAGCCTCCTTTGAGCTAGGGAGGTGTTAAAGAGCACTCCAGATCTCACTTCTGAATTGTTCTTCTGACTCGCTGCTAATAGGAGCCAGCTGGTTGTGTAACTTTCTGAAGGACATGTTCTGTGGGAGATCCCCATTCTCTAAATTCAGGACTGTAACTTGCACAACACCCAGCTCCCTCCCTCCCACTGCCATGACTGAAGCCAAGGAGAAAATCTTGGGGGTGTTGGTTGACAAGAAGCTTAACATGACCCAGCACAAAGCATTTGCAGCCCAGGAAGCTAACCGTGTCCTGGGCTGCATCAAAAGCAGCGTGACCAGCAGGTCGAGGGAGGTGACTCTGCCCCTCTGCTTTACTCTGGTGAGACCCCACATGGAACACTGAAACCAGTCTAGGGCCCCCAACATACAAAGGACATGGACCTGTTGAAGCAACTCCAGAGGTGGGCCATTCCGTTAATTTAGAGGGCTGGAGCACATATGTTTTGAATCCAGGCTGAAGAGAGTTGGGAGTGTTCAGGTAGGAGAGGAGAAGGCTTCGGGATGACCTTGTTGCAGCCTTCCAGAACCTGAAGGAAGCTACAAGGGAGCTGGAAAGGAACAAGGACATGTAGTTATAGGACATGAGGATGGCTTTAAACTGAAAGAGGGCAGGTTTAGATTAGGTATTAGCAAGAATTCCTTTACTGGCAGAGTGGTGAAGCACTGACACAGGTTGTCNGGAGAGGAGAAGGCTTCGGGATGACCTTGTTGCAGCCTTCCAGAACCTGAAGGAAGCTACAAGGGAGCTGGAAAGGAACAAGGACATGTAGTTATAGGACATGAGGATGGCTTTAAACTGAAAGAGGGCAGGTTTAGATTAGGTATTAGCAAGAATTCCTTTACTGGCAGAGTGGTGAAGCACTGACACAGGTTGTCCTGAGAAGATGTGGGTGCCCCATCCCTGGAAGTGTTCAAGGTCATGTTGGATGGGGCTCTGAGCAACCTGATCTAGGGGAAGGTGTTCCTGCCTAGAGGGGATGGGGGAGGGGGGGAAGGGTGACAGGACTGTATAATGTTTAAGGTCCCTTCCAACCCAAACCATTCTGTGATTCTAAAAGTTGTAGGAGTCACTCATACCACTGTAACACTGGAAAGATGCAGGATACATCCCACAGAGTGCCTGTTCTCTGGTGGCTGCTGAAGGTACCAGACACAGCAAACCAGGAGAGAGGGTCTCATGAGGGACCATGATTTAGCCCAGTGCCCTTCCCCAGAGAGACAAATCAGGGACAACAGCTGATGTCAGATGACAGAATGTTTCACATATGGGAATGTGACCAAGCTAGAGAAGTAGTTCACAGGGGTTGCAAAAGCCCAGCCTCCAAGGTCCTCCTGTTTTAGGACCTGAGGTGGATTGATTCTATGATTCTATGATTCAGTCTTGGCCGCCTCTGGCAAGGTCACATTTACGAATGATCTGCAAATGATCTGCAAATGTGAGGGCGCAGGGAGTGACAAAAGGCCACAAAAACAACATTCCAGGGGTTGAGGTTGTGAGAAGGTAACCTGGGCACCTCCCAAACACAATTAATCTCAGATGCAGCCTTTAGGGAAGACTGAACCCATGCCCCCATCCCTTTGCTTCTGGAGGCACCGTGTCCTGCCTGAAAACACAGGAGATGGGCAGA
Source organism: Pachyramphus minor (assembly GCA_013397135.1). Taxonomy (NCBI): domain Eukaryota; kingdom Metazoa; phylum Chordata; class Aves; order Passeriformes; family Tyrannidae; genus Pachyramphus; species Pachyramphus minor. The sequence goes on along the minus strand of VYXB01004823.1, from coordinate 302,670 downwards.
GGCAGTGCCGAGTGAAGCCCCATCCACCCACTTTTTTATTGCCCCATTTCCAGAATGGGGTAGATGGAAAGTGCTCTGACCCCAGCCCGGTCTGAGACTCCACTTTGAGGTGTCTCCTGTTGGCGTGTCCCAAACTGAGCCATCCTTATGCAGCACCCTCCACCCACGTACTCCACCACAGGTCCACCTCATGCACCAGACCCACTTGGGGCCAGAGAACCAGCCCAGCCTCTCCACCCATCCTCCAGACTTGCTTAGCTACCGCGTAATGTCTTTCCACCCCAGCATTTATTCCCACCATGTCTCCTAAGTTCCAGCTGTGCCCATGTGCAAACCACTCTATCCCAACCCACGAGAGAACTTCATTGCCCACCAGAAGCTGGTTCCTCCCTGGTCTGCTCCTATTCAGGTCTCTCAATCCCAGAAATCCTGTCACAGTCCAAATCTAGGCTCCCAAGGATGGCCAAGCAGTTAGAGGTGCTCAGTGTAATTCATTACACATGTTGATTATGCATTCCTGGTTGACTAATATCCCCAAAATTAAACACCCATCTGTGTTCACATTTAACAATAGAAATGTTTTTCAGACCTGGTGGTAATAAAAGTCATGGATTTGCTATTGGGAGAACAAGAGGAAAACTGAGAAGAAAAGGGGAGATAATTCTTGTGCAAGCAAATCTTTCTGTCATAAAATGCCCGGATAGCCCTTGAGTCCTCTTGTGTCTGAGTGCAGAGAGGAGACACATGTTGCTGATGCTCTGCTGTATTAGCTGTCCAAAATTTGTGCCTGGACCTGATTAAACTGAAATCCTTCTCTTATAGCTTCTCCAAAGAATTCCATCTATGGTAATTTGAATGCACGAGAAAAATCTTTGCCATTCCAGCATTTGTGGACTAAGAATAATTACCTACAGAAATTACTTCAGACCAAAGCTCTTATTCTAATACCAAAGACCCCTATCTTCCATCCCCCCACTGCGCTTGCTTATAAATAAGAATAAATACAAAAACTGAAACATGAACTGAAAAATGAACTTAATTACTATGTTCAGGACATTTTTTTTTTGAAAATAAAACAGTAAGGAGTTCCTTTGTTAGCAAAGAAAATGCTGCTTTTTTTTGTGAGCAGCGTCCATGTGGTCGTTGGTTGCACATGAGTAAGTGATTATCCTGTTTCAATAACATCCAGCAAACTCTGGAAAAAAAGCACCAGACATAATGACATTGCAATGTCTTAAGTAATCAAACTTCTAACCCCTGCTGTCAGAGTTACAGTATTGCTGGGACTACAGCACAAAATAAGGGCAGACCTATAAAGATCCTTCTCTAGGGGAAATAAGTAACTTTTGCTTGTGTTTAATGCCATGGGCTGCTGTTGCACCAACACCTTAGGGTAGAGACTGCTCCAGCCGTTTCAACAACCCCCACGCCACTAGCATGAGATGGTGTGATAGTAACAAACCCGCCCAGCAGGAACCACGGTGGTATTGGCAAGAATAACACTGCGGAGACCCCGGCCTTTGGAGAAAATGTTACGTAGCAGCAGCAAAACAAGGCAAAGGACAGCAGACAGGGCCAAACAACTTCCATTTTGTCTGAGAAAGGAACGGGCTCTGTTTTCAGACTTATCCTAATCTCTACCTTACCAGCATGCTGGGAGTGGTGGCCCTGTGACAAAGCAGAAGGGATGGTGCTGCTGGTACCTTGCACCCTGGCACAGCTCTCATGGCTGCGCCAATCAGGTAATGAGGTATTCAGGCCATGCCAGCAAGCTGTATATTGTTCACTCTGGTGCCTAACATATAGCAAGACATCTTGCCTGCTGTCTTCTGCCAGCATGTCTGTGCTCTGCAGTCTCCCTGCTGGAACACTTAGGTTTCTACTGGTCTCACTACTTATGACTTCAGCAGTTGCGTGGAAGGCTGTGAACGAGTATTTCCTGAAGTTTGCCAGCATATTTATCCATTTCTCCATATTATAATGCATCACATTGAAGACCCTTTTGGACTCACAGCTATACAACAGTTTCCAACATCCCTCCACTGGGCTGGCTGCGGTCCTCCTTTTATGGCCCAGTGAGCAGTTTGCATTATGCACAATGAGAATTATTTCTGGGCCATATTCAAGCTCATGTTCACAGTCACCTCCAAATCATATCAAGCAGCTCCACCAGTCACTTCTTAGCCTGAACAATTGCTTAGGGCTATCCCTGCATCACCCTTGCGCACCGGGTGCCACTGAGACTGCTACTTCCTGGGCTTTGCAAACATCCTGATGTCCCAGTCTTCCCATTTAGAGATGTCTCTTGGGACTGAGGCTCTGCCTTTCACCATGTCAGCCTCTCCCTCATAATGATGATTTCCAGCACTGTAAAAAACCAGAAAAAGAATATGTAAGAGTACATCTACATATGTATGTGTGTGGAGAGAGTAAGCCATATAACATCGCTCTTTTCTAGAACTTAATCTTTTGTCTGCAGACATGGTGTTGAACTTCTGGTTTTTTATGTTCCCTGGCAAATCAATACTTCCATTAAAACAAATAAACACAGAAGTACCCAATGAGGTATTTCAAATTAATTTTGTCCAAATGAGGACAAAACAGGAGCCAAAGTTTTCTTGAGGCTCTTACCTGTAGATGCCAGTAACAAGTCTCTGGAACCATTACTGGATCTTCTGCCAACTCCATGGCCGCCGTGACTTGGCCAACAACTCCAAAAGGCCCAAGGTGATCAAAGGTCTGATACTGAGTGGCAACCTGCCCTTTCGGTAAAGCTGTCCTGGGGTGGCAAATAAAGAAGGCTTTGTACAGCCTTCCCACTACATCAGTACTACAGCTATGGAAAATCTGTTCTCAATAAATTCTTGTATAGAGGAACAAGAACTAAAGTTAAGGAAACCTGCAATTACAGCCGAATCCTGTGAAAATTTAGGTTGGAAGGGATCTCCGGAGATGCCTAGCTCCAAAGCCCTGCTCACTATGCGACCTTGAATGTCACCCTGGGCTCAGACCCGTGCCCCAGCCATTCTGTGCACGTGAGAGCAAGAGGAGCTGTGTGTTCACTGCACTGCCCGAGGTGCACTGAGAGCTGCCCCGGGCACCTCCACTACCCCCAGGCCATCTCCAGCCCCTGACACCTCTAAGCTGAACTGCTCATATCACTCATCCCTGATTTGAATGGAAGGGGATGAACCGGAGACCCCCAGAGGCTCAACCACAATCACCAGCACTACTGGGGGTCTGAAACCATTCAGGTGAGACAAAGTGGTAGTAAACACCAGTGGCTGAAGGTGCTTTTACTAAGCTACTCAAAGAAGCACAAAACATGGTGGTGGTACACAAATGACATTAAATCACTAAGTACTGCCTACAGCTTCTCACGTTGCACAGATAAAAGAAAATCCTACTTAGGTGCAAATACCGGCAAAGTTTGTCTTTCGTCTCAGACACAGGTGCAAACTGACCCACCCTACCAGCTGGCATTCACACCTCGGCTCAGAATGATACTGCCTGCAAGGATGACAACTCAGAGACTGCTTTGCTTTTTCTAAATGTCAGGTAACTGGCTTTCCTCCTTATGGCAGGAGGAGCTGGGCCTCCTCCACTCGGCTTGGGGTTCTGACTATAAGAGGAGGGTCCCAGCAGACATTTCCAATACTCTCAAACTTTGACTTCAGCCCATGTGAGGTGTGTGTGTGCTTCTCAGTGACAGGAACAGAATACTCAGGGATCTCATCCAGCCACCCTGTTACATGATGACATTACAGATATTAATTAAAAAAAACAAACCACTTGTAATTGGAGGATTATGTTTGTTTCCCAGATGTACCTTGTCTACTCTGAGGTTTGTTATGGTCAGGCTACCCACAAAGCAGCAAGAGGACACCAGCTCCCATGCTGCCTCCACTGCCCAGCAGCAGTACAGGCTGCTGGAGTCTCTCCGTTCTGCTGACCATCCCTCCTGTCAGCCTGTCCCTCTCTTGCAGTCTGGGAAAAAAAAGCCTGGCGAGTTTCCCCCCTGGCCAAGCTCCCACACAGATTAGTGAGAGGAGTTGTGGTTGTTCTGCACTCACTCAACCTGGAAGAAAGCACCATTCTCCAGCTGGACACTGCTTGTTCTAAGGGATGGCAGCTGCTCTCCTGCACTGCATCCCTCAGTAAACGTGGCCAAATGAAGGGCAGGCAGCTCAACATTTTGAGGTGCTGAAACTGCTTTTGTTTGGAGTGACAGGGAGGAACGGCCTGAAGGGAGAGCTCTTGCTGCTGCAGCTGGTGCCTGAAATCCCAGATATCTGGATGCTTTCTTGAGAAGTGCAGTGGCCAGTGTGCGGTATGGAACCCCAGCCCTGCAAGTCTGCAACCTGGGCACAGACTCAGGTTTGGTTTTTTTTTTGACTCTGTTTGTCAGACTGTTTGTTTTTGTCCAGAGCCAAGCCTCAGTCACAGGCAAAGGTACTTCACCCCAGCCACAGAGCAGCGAGACCACTGCTCCTGGAAGAGCAGACAGAGTGCCTTGCTGGTATTGAAAATCCAAAGGCCTGGACTGAGACTGGGGCTAACCCTTAAAAAGACACCCACCTGCCAAGCCACAAACACCATTCCCTCTCACTTCCTGACTTCTACCACTCATGTTGCTTCATCTTGCCTCACTTGTAAATGCATCCAAGAGCCCTGCCCAAGATTACGACTTGGAAGTATAACTTAGCCTGCAAGTTAAATACGCTCAATCCTATCTGACATCACCAGGGAGTGTTGTTATTCATTATTAGTCTCCAGTAACATAGAAATTACTCTTCTCACAGTTCTCCCTTGCCTGCAGTCCTTAAAAACAAAAGATAAATGTCTTGAATCAATTTTTGCCTGTGAATAACAGCTCTTTCAGCCTGATTTCTAATTTCACTTCTACCTTTGAAGGGGTTTTGACATAAGCCACATGTTAAAATTGAGTAATTAGGTTGGAAGGTCCAGCTTCGGAAATAAATCTGTAATGTGGTTTCCCCCTCTAAGATAATACAGCCAAAGTACACCACGCCACATTTTGCTTTCAGGAGGCCTCCTCTGCTTTGTACGCACCCAAGTGAATGCCTGGCTGTCCTCATATCACAACTTGTTTTAGGACCTTGAAAACCATGCAGATCAGAAGCATAGTGGGCGCCTTTCTTAGAACTGTGCCTGGGTGCCTGCAACTCTATTGGTTTAATGCACACTGGGCCCCTGCACCAGTGCACAGCTGGATACGTGGGGCTTCTGCAGACATTTTCTGCTAATTGCATATGGAAACATAACCTGAAAGCTGTCCTCCCTGGGAACTCCAGCAAGTGCCTGCCACTGCTCCTCACCGCAAACAGCAGAAAACCAACCTGCACAGTGTCGTGCTAGCATCCCTAGCCAGCCTCAGGTCAGCTTCTCCTCCCAGCCTGGGGAAGGTACCAGTGCCTCCAAAGTGCCCAAGTGAGAAGTCAGAAGGCTGAGATAAAGCCAGTGGGCAGTCTGAGCATGGGCCCTTTTCATGCTGCTGCAGACCCCTCCATGAAGGCACATGTGAGGAGCACCAGGGAAGCTGGAGACTCCCTATCACCAGCTGTTTACTCAAAACAGAGCTCAGCCCTCCCCACAGCTGTGGGATAGGTTTGGTCTGAAAGAGGATATGAAACCTCCAGCCTAAGGACTGCAGGTGGCCACTGAATTAGGTGTAGGAAATCTCTGACCACACTTGGGCCATCCTTTCACCTCTCAAAAGAGGTAAGAATGACTCCAGCTCTAAGTACATTCTGGGCAAGTCACCTTTTGCTGCAAGGCCACCTTCCAGGGAAACAGTAGTTCCTACAGCTCACCTTGGATCCCCAGCCGAGAGAGGAGGAAACCCTGGGCAGTTCTCAGGACCCTTCCCAACCCACTGCACACATGTCTGGAGGATCACATAGGAGGAGAGATCCCAATGAGAGATAAGAAAAAGCCCATAACTAACTGTGAACTGTCACTGTGTTTTGGGAGAAAGGCCTGTCATCATGTGTGATTTCAACAGGCTGGAGGAATGGGCCAGAAGCAACCTTGTGAAGCTAAGCACAGGAGAGTTGATTCTTCCTCACCACTTAGTGCTGCTGAAGACTCATCTCTGTGCTGCATGCAGTTTAGGCCTCTCTAGTACAAGGAAGACACCAACAAACCAGGGAGAGTCCAGCAGTGACCACCAAGGTGGTGATGAGGCTGTGGCACAGGGCATATGAAGAGACATTGAAGGAACTGGGCTTCTCCAGCATAGAGAAGAGACAACTGGAGAGTTCTCACAGGGGTCACCCACTTCTTGCATGGTGGTCATGGAAAAAACAGAGCCAGACTCTTCTGAGAGGCAGACAAGGACAGGAGATAGGGCAACAGATACATGCTGCAAGACAGGACATTCCAGCTGTGCATGAAAAAAAAAAAAATCCTGCAGTGAGGGTGGTGCAACTCAAGAGAACAGATCTCTGTCCTTGGAGGTATGCAGAATTCGACATGGCCCAACACAATCTGATCTAGCTTTGGACTAGGGAGCTGGACTACAGACCTACAGAGGTGCCTTCCTACCAAGACCTCCTGGCAATTCTGTGAGGTTACACTGTAACCTCCTTCCTTGGGAGGTTTTTGTCTTTTCCCTGCTCTAAAACATCCCTAGTGTCCAGGACAGACCTGAGACACTACATGCGTCTCCCTCACCACGCCTAGGCTGCTTTTCTCCTCATGCACTGTTAACATGGCACTGAGGATTTTTGGTGTGGTTTTTTCATGGCCTGGCAAAGGCTGGAAGGTGTGTGTCCCAGCAGGCTGGCCTGGAAATAAGGTCTGAAAACGCGGAGCTGAGCTGGAGCTGGTATCACTGTACTGCATGGTGCTGTGCTGACCCAGGAAATAACACAGCTGCTGCAACTCAGAGCCCTCTAACATGCTCTTGGTGATCTTCTCTGCTACCTCTTTGAGAAGTATTTGTGTTTGTATGTCTACAGCTTTACTGATGCAGAGCAGGGACTGAGCAGCCAGGGGAATGAGACAAGGGTGGAAAATGACTGCAGGCACGTATTAAAGTATTCAGCTTGTCCAGCTGAAAGAGATTTCTGCCAAACGATTTTATAAGGAATGAGGCATTTTGCAGGAAAAGCAGGGCCTCTCCTCTCATTTCCTTTCCCTTCTTCTCTACAAACTTCAAAAAAAAGAGGGGTCAAAACAGAGGCCAGGCAACTGGAACTGAGTTCCTGCGCCCGAAAGCCTAATTAGTCCAAGATACATTTCATTTGGTATCTTCCAGAGACTGGCTTAAATTGCCAATCCTCCTGCTGTGCTGCTGAGGGTCGGATAAAGCCAGAGAGTGGCCCACAGTTTGCAGAGCCCCAGCAGCACCAGAGCTCTTGCAGGGGAAGGGGTGTGGGTCTCTGCCCAAGTCCCATTTGTGACAAGGCCCTCCCAGGCCTCCACAGGCTTTCTGTGGCCACAGCTAATACCAGTTCTCCAGGACAGGGATCACCCCACCTCCCTGGTGCATTGTCCCAGCGCTGATAATGACTGCAGTCCATTAACATCCCCCACAGCTGAGTGGCTGCAGCCCCTCCTTGCTTCAGCTGAGGCTATCAAAGAGCCTTCAGCCATTTGGAATTGCCCTTCTAGCAGTTTTTGGCTGATGTTAAACCCCCTCCTGCCTCATGTCCTCCAGGCAAGCTGCCAGCTCCTGCCAGCTCTGCCTGCAGGCCATGTGCCCCATGCTCTTTCCTGCCTTGCAGTTGTTTGCTAGTCCTCCTCCAGCTTCTTCACATCCTTCCCAGGTGGATACCCAGAAAAAGGAATAGTAATGTCTCCTCGTATGGCCCAGCATGTGGTCTGCCTCACCCGCAATGACAAACAAAGTCGGTTTTGCACAGGTTTAACAACTCTCTGGAACCACACCCCCATTTCAAAACACAGGTCTCTCCCTGCAAGGCTCACCCCTGCAACTCTTCGTGTGTTTGGTGGTTTTCTTTTCTTTTTTTTTTTTTTGTTGTTGTTTGTTTTTTTTTTGTTTGTTTGTTTGTTTTTTTGTTTGTTTTTGTTTTTTGGGGGGGCCCACAAAAAGTATTCTCAAGAACAGAGAAACAGAAACTACACAGGCTGTTTCCCTTACACAGCCTCTCTCAAGAGGCTGGCCTCAAAGGGGTGCATCTTATTTTGAGACTACAGTAAATGCACTTTGATGGAAGGATTCTTTTGCGGCCTTGTGGTCTGAAAGCTGGGAAAAGCAAAACTCCCATTGCAGGTGACTACAGTAATTCAGAGAGCAGGGAAAGAGCATCATTGTCACTGTAAGCTTATATAGCCTCCTGGTGCTGTAGCACAGCTCTGCAGCATAGGACTGGACAACCTGTCTTGCAGCTTGTGAGGCAGCAGACAGTGGGACATGAAGCCAGATGGCTGTCTGGCAGGGAACGTGATGTCCTCATGGATGCGGGGTGGGCTGTGATTCTTCACCCCATCTGCTCCATGGATCCTGCCCCCCAGCTACTGCAGACTGGTGACCTGGTCAACATAGCTCATAGCCAGGCTCATTCCTGGCTTTGTCCTCAAGCTGCTCTCACTGGGAAGCAAGAGAGCAGGAGGCATGCAAGAGGGGAGTGCAGGAAACTGACTACTTTTGAATCAGAAGGAATCAGAAAAACATATTAGATATTTTATTAGATTGTCTGCCAGAAAGAAAGGTAAATTTATTCCCTTAAAAATTAAGTTTTGATTCCAAGGCACTTGCTCAGCTTCCATTTAAAGAGTGAGTCTGGGACTGATGAGGCCTCACAGTACACACAGCTCCAGTGTACTGCAGGTATCTGTGCTGCCTAACTGCAGCAAGACTGTTTATCTCTCTTTGCATCCATTTCCCAGTGGAGCCAAAATATGAAATGGAAACCTTTCCTTCCCTTAAGTAATGCTCTGCTAGAGCTGGCATCCTGTGAGCGTTGGCTGGAAGGATCTCTGGAGGTCTCCAGACAGTGGACTGCTGCCAGTACCAGATTAGATTGGCCATAGCTATGTCTAGGCACAAAGTTGAAGTCTGCTTCTCATGTGCTTGCACAGCACTTGGATGGAGTTCATGGAGAGCACAGGAAGGTTTACCTGGGATGTCCATCCCCGTCTCTGCATCTCTTCAGAGAGTCAGGCAAGAGGGGGTATATAAACCAACATCTGTCCAGTCTGTTAGAATTTTCACCTCTCAGAAAAATACCATCCTGGGGACTTGGATGGTTCAGGACCAGGTAGCATGACTGTTCATTTTCTCCTGCTAGAGGCCAATAACACTGCAGGGAGGGCAGGCAAGAGAGCACTAGCTGAATTTATTGAGGAATTGAGCCAGACTCCTATGTGCTGCCAGCACAAAAATAGCTGCCATCTTTGGATTTTATGGCTTTGCTTTGTTACAGTCTGGATCAGACTTGTTTTCAGAACAACCTGCAACCCACATAAATACACCTGTCATTGAAAACAAATTTGCTTGTAATAATTTAACCAATACTTTCCCGCAGTAATTCCTGCACCTCTGTACAAGCAGTTAAACTAGTTGGGATCATGCAGAGGAAACAACAGCATGCAAAATGTTAGCCGTGTGCCTCACTTACCATTTTTTCAGCTTCATGCTATTGGATTACTTTCTTAAGGACTCTGGGGACACAGACAGTGAAGAACAGCTTTCCTTGGCAAAGCGAGGCAGTTTCTCACACATGGCTCTATTTTCCATGGCTCATCCAGCAAAACGTACATGCCTAAAAAAACAGCAAGAAACAAGCCCATCCAAGAGGGGCAGACCGCTGTGGATTTCACACCCCCACACCCTGGCAGTCTAGCACTGGTATCGGGCACTTACTAGGAGCAGGTGACAAATGTGCCATGGCAGAAAGACACAAGCAGCAAGATCCTCAGTGCTGCCCAGGGAGCGAGGAGCATCTTTCCTGACAAGGCCATCTAACATGCAGGCAGGCATTTACACGCAGCCAGGAGGGACACAGTCAGCTTTATCCATCCTGTAGCATTAACCAGGGCTTCAAGACTTCTGGCCGCGGTCAGAGTCCAGGCAGCATGGATGGACTGCCACAGCCATCCTGCCTGTGTTTAAAGGACAATTCTCTTCTCATGCCCATCCCCACGCCACTGGAGGGCTCTGCCCAGTAGGGCAGTATTTTTCTAATTCCTAGTCCATAAATAAAGGAAGCAAGTCATGCTATTAATTTCCTTACTTGTGAGATATTACTTTGTGTTCTGTCATTCTTTCATACATGACCACACTCTTGAAATGCAGAGCTCACAATGGCTTCTTAAGACTTGCGAGCTGTGAGTAACACCCCTGACTTGCACCTGCAAACCTGCACATGCAGAGAAGCAGGAGGCCAAGAAACTGTTCCATGTCCATGCCAGGATGTGTGACCTGCAGCGTGACATGTCTGTGTCACCGGAGGGAATCTGTTGCGATCCTGATGGACGAAAGACAGCGGGTGACACAGAATCAATTGACTGGAAAAGACCTCTGAGATCTCTTAGTACAACCTGTGACCGAAACCACCATGTCCACTAAACCATGGCACTAAGTACCATGTTCAGTCTTTCCTTAAACACCTCCAAGGATGGTGACTCCACCACCTCCCTAGGCAGTCCATCCCAATGTCTAATCACTGTTTCGGTGAAGAAATTCGTCCTCATGTCCAAACTAAACCTCCCCCGATGCAGCCTGAGGCTCTGTTCTCTCATTATGTCACTAGTTACCTGGGAGAAGAGACTGACCCCCATCTGGTTACAACCTCCTTCCAGGTACTTGTAGAAAGCTATAAAGTTATCTCTGAGCAACATTTTCTCCCACCTGCCTCAGCTGCTCCTCAAAGGATTTGTGCTCCAGACCCTTCCCCAGCTCTGTTGTCCTTCTCTGGACATGCTCCAGCACCTCAAAGTCCTTCCTGAACGGAGGGGCCCAGAACTAGACACAGAACTCGAGGTACGACCTCACCAGGGCCAAATACAGGGGGACAATCCCTGCCTTGGTCCCGGTGGGCACAGTATTCCTGGTACAGGCCAGGACGCCACTGGCCGACCTGGGCACGCTGGTGGCTGGTGTTCAGCCGGCTGGGCGGGCCGGGCCGCAGCTCAGCGGGAGGCAGCCAGACCGCCCCGCCCGCGTTCCCGCCC
>VYXB01004823.1:266759-291064 GCA_013397135.1 Pachyramphus minor | reverse complement strand
GTGCGCTCGCCACCCTGCAGGAGGAGACCACCGTGTCCCTCAACACCGTGGACAGCATCGAGAGCTTCGTGGCAGACATCAACAGCGGACACTGGGACACGGTACTGCAGGCCATACAGTCGCTGAAGCTGCCCGACAAGACCCTCATCGACCTCTACGAGCAGGTGGGTGAGCGCGGAGCTCGGACGGCCCCTTCGGTCCGCGTGGGAGCCTCTGTATGGTGCTCTCCACGTGGTCCCTGCTGATGCAGACAGGTGTCTTTTGGTGCAGGTTGTGCTGGAGCTGATCGAGCTCCGGGAACTGGGAGCTGCCAGGTCCCTGCTGAGACAGACAGATCCAATGATCATGCTGAAACAAACCCAGCCCGAGCGCTACATCCACCTGGAAAACCTTCTGGCCAGGTCCTACTTTGATCCTCGTGAGGTATGTTGTGCTCTCTTACAGACATCTCTTGCATGACCCCCAGCCTCAGCCCAAGTCGCTGATGGCTCAGGGAGTCTTTTTTCCTTGTCTCTGGGAGTGAGAACCTGCAGTTTCCCAGTTTGAAGATTTTGCGTGTTTTATGAAGTGTTTAGGAAATGGTGCTTGGCACTTGATCACAAGGCCGCACCAAAGCAGTGGGAGTTCGGGGGTTTATATCTGTGTCCTGCCATAGGATGGCACCTGCACCTTGGTTTTTCTGTCTTATGTAGGAGAGCAGGAAAAAAGGCACCTTGTGCCAACAAAAATACTACTGTGTAATAGGAAGACATTATTTCTTACCAGTTATTTCAGACTGGTGATGTCAGTCTGACATTTTTGGTGAAGGTCTGTTAGGTTAATGGCTAACGTGGTTGGTGTCCTGATCTTGGAGATCTTTTCCAACTCTCAGAATTCTATGACTCTGTACTCTGAGTGTTTCAAGGGTGGGTGTTGAAGAGTTTTGGAGGCCTAATAGAAAATCGATATGGGAGGGGCAGTTTGGAGCAATGGAGGTTTTCATGGAAAAAAATTAGTATGCTTTGGAATAATCACCTCATAAAAATAACTTCTTTCTAGGCATACCCAGATGGGAGCAGCAAAGAGAAGCGGAGAGCTGCTATTGCACAAGCTTTGGCTGGAGAGGTCAGTGTGGTACCTCCGTCCCGTCTCATGGCACTGTTGGGGCAGGTAAGCCTTGGAAAAGTATTTCACTAGCTGTGTCAGCTTCCTTAATTATTTGCTGCAGAAAACTAGCCATTGTGTAGTTGAGTCTCCAGCTCTGTAAAAGTAAGGTTCAGATGTTACACATTTACATGTGGTAAATTTAAATGTGGTAAATAGTTAGAAATTTTTTTTTTTCCTGTGGTGAGGATTTAGCTGTGGTAGGAATAGCCATCACTCCAGCAGTAGATTTATTCCAACAGGATAGATACTCAGCACATAGAATGCACTTTGAAAGTAACATTCTATAACACACACTGTTCCTGTTGTGCTTTCAACCCTGTTTTGATTCTCAAAATGTTTTTGTTGATACTCTGTGCAGACAGTATTTCATGTATTGTATGTCTGTGTTAACTGATACCTAATGTTGTGATTTTCAACTCCCCTAAAGGCACTGAAATGGCAGCAGCATCAGGGTCTGCTTCCTCCTGGTATGACAATTGACTTGTTCAGAGGCAAAGCAGCTGTGAAAGATGTAGAAGAAGAGAAGTTCCCCACACAGCTGAGCAGGCATATTAAGGTGATGTGTTTGCTTTAATATGTGTTACTTCTGCTTGTTCCTTCCTATGCTTTATGTTGGGAGATAAGGGTAAATCTTCTGAATTCTTCTGTTCTCTTTGTTGTTGTAAGTCATCTCCCCCCTTCTTTTCCCCTCCCTCTTTCTACTCCATGCTTTTTATCTCATCGGGAGACTTTTCTTCAGGAGAATCTGAGATAAGGTCTTTTAACAGGATTGAGTGCTTATAGTATTTGTGATTAAGATGAATGTGCTATTTCTTTGGCTTCACAGTTCAGAATCAATCAGTTTCCAGAAGTTTGCATAGTCCCCTTCTTTATCTGTGCAAGGAAATACTCGTGGCTTAAACTGTTTTTTAGAAGTCACGAGTCAGAATTTGTGAAATCAAATTGTGGCATTCAGTAACAGCTTGCTAAAAATGCTTTATTAGAACTTGTTTTATTTGCCAGTGCTAATTATGTATTTTTGTTTTGACCAGTGAAGACTTTTTTTTCTATACTCAGTTGTCATGATCACTTGTATTTAAAAACTTGGAAATTTAAAAATTGGATATAAGAAAGTATCAAACATTTCCTGTAAAAATTACACTGAAGAAACATCACTTCAAGTGAAGCATCTTGTACTAAAGAGCATTAAATTTGTGAATGCATACCGGTAGCAAATACTGCATTTTTACCATCAAAATGAGACTATAGTTTTGTTTGAATGAGTTGTTCCTTTTAAGTTGCTTATCAAGCTTTGCTTATATTCTTCTATTAAACAGTTTGGGCAGAAGTCACATGTGGAGTGTGCTCGGTTTTCTCCAGATGGACAGTACCTGGTTACTGGCTCTGTTGATGGCTTCATCGAAGTGTGGAACTTCACCACTGGGAAGATTAGGAAGGCAGGTTACTCCTTATTTTGCATGGATAGTTCATTTGCACCTGAATTCATTCTTTTAGATTATGTTCATTTTCACTTATCAGGGAATATGAACCTGAGAAAGTTGTCTGCTTAGGCAATTCGGATATCAGTGTGGAATATTTACATGGGTTTAACTGTGTGGTCCGTCATAGATTTCCCTCTGTGGTGACTTTTTTTACCTCTCTGCATCTTTGTTGTTGCTCTTGAATCCTGTATTACGAAGCTGTGAAGTCTGATTTGTGACAGGTTATAAAATGTAACTGAAGTTAAAACTGCTGTAGTTTTGTGCTTTGCATTAAAATAGATATCTTCTGCTTTTGTTTAGGATCTGAAGTACCAAGCACAAGATAACTTCATGATGATGGATGATGCAGTGCTGTGCATGTGTTTCAGCAGAGATACAGAAATGCTAGCAACTGGAGCACAGGATGGAAAGATCAAGGTACAAATCTTTTTGTACTGTATGTTGGGAGAGACAGTGACCAAAAAGATTACCTTGCAGTTGCAGGACTGTTGCCATCCCATGTAAAAATAAATGAAGTTTAGCATGGCTCGGAAACAGATATATATGTGCTTTGATGTTTTTGCTTCTGTGAGCTCATAGCAAAGTAACCACTTTTGTTTCATTTACTGTTTTCCTCTTCAGGTGTGGAAGATCCAGAGTGGTCAGTGTCTGAGAAGATTTGAACGAGCGCACAGTAAAGGTGTTACATGCCTTAGTTTCTCTAAAGACAGCAGCCAGATTCTTAGTGCTTCTTTTGATCAGACAATCAGGTAAATGAACTGAGAATATGGGAGCTACAGTGTGGGAGAAATGAAAACAGAATTTTCAGGTTAAGCAGCTATAAGCTATATATGTATATATATATATAAGCATATATATATATGTATATAAGCATATATATATATACATATGTATATAAGCATATATATATATATATATAGCTATAAGCTATAAAATAGTTTAATTTAGAAGGTACCTGTACGGGTTTTTAGTCCACTATGCTTCTCAAAGTACAATGAGCCTTTCAGCTTTCTCAAGGCCTTTTCCAGCTGAGTTTTCCAGATCTCCATGGTTGAAGACCCTACTGCTTCTCTTGGAATCTGTCTAGGGGTCTACACTTCTCTTGGAGAAAATCTTGTTTGGAAATAGGGAAGGATGTTTTGGGTTGGTTTGATAATGCTTTTTTTTTTCCCCCTCTTTTTAACTTGTACATTTTACCTTTTGTACTTCAGCTGTGGGCCTTTGAGAAGAACTTGACACTGTTTATTCTGTAAAAACATGTTGGGTAGTGATGTTAAGTGAATAGTTACAAGTTTTCAGGTGTTTAGTAAGGACTCAGATATCTGGGTTTTGTTTTTTTTTTTTTTTTAAGCTAAGAATCATTGGGTTAAAAGTAAGAATGAATATACTCAGAAAAGTACTGAAACTGTGTTCTAATCTTAAATTACCAGGAAGCAGCAACCTCATCAAACTCCTTTTCCTGCAGCTTTTAGCATCTGGGAAGTTTTGCTTAATGTTTGTGTAATGCAGTAGTTATGATCTTGCACCTACTTGGTGTCTTGTTACTGAGTGGAATTCCCTCACTGGTTTGCACCTGTGTTATCTGACAGGATTCATGGTTTAAAATCTGGGAAAACCTTAAAGGAATTCCGTGGTCATTCCTCCTTTGTCAATGAAGCCACTTTTACCCAGGATGGCCACTACATTATCAGCGCCTCCTCTGATGGCACAGTGAAGGTAAGACAGCATTTGCTCTTTGTGAATAACACATTCAGCTTTCTTGTAGCTGATTTGTTACAGTTGCTGCGGTCTTTGGAGAAGGACTTGGGGTTACCTGCAGTAGTGAGTCTGCTTGTGACCTTCGCTCTAGATTTGTGTGAGAACCGATGACATCCCATACTGTGCTTACAGTCTGTTGCAGAGCCTATCTCTGCTGCATTTGTGAACGGGGGACATAAGTGCAGGACTTCTTACCTGCCTGTTCTGCTTTGTCACAGTTGGCCGTGACACCTCTTGTCCTACGATGTGGGGATTCCCTTCTCTGGCATAGTTGTATTTTCTTACTGTTTTGGTCACCTGTTTGTTTCTTGGTGCTTAGGAGTCTCTTGCTGTGTAAACTGGGTAATCTGACATTAATGAAGCTTATGATAGAAGTGATAGGTCCTGCTTTTAGTTGCAGGAAAGAGTGGAACTGCACAGTGTGTAGTAGTTAAGAGGAGTAAAGTGTTATTGCATAAAGGGCATTACTGACTTACTTGGTTAATGTAGTTGTTTCTATGTTTATTTAGTACGTAGAGCATCGGTGTAGTGCACTGAGTGTAGGCAAACAGATCCTGTTCATAGATGTGCTGGGGAAACTGTGATAGATTTGCTCATATCAAATGGAATGTTACTTCAGACTTGCACCCTTTGCTTGACTACCCCAGTCATGGCAATAGCGTAAGAGGGTGGTTTCTTTTGATTGTACTAGTTGGTAAACAACAAAAATATTCTACAGATGATGAAGGACATTAAGTATTGAACAAGTAGTTCCATTTCCTGTTTCTAAACAGCTGATGTAGAGCCTGAGGCAGCTGTAATCTGGGATGTCCCTCCCACTGATAGCAGTGAGGCTTTGCGTTGTCTGCCGTTTTCATGTCAGTCTGGTGTAAAGCAAATTGCATGTGCAGAGGTTACACATATACTCACAGATACCAGCTAAATGCAGAAGGCAAGTCTGAACTCCCCCCCTTAGGGAATATGCTTGAGGTAAGGAAGCCAGGCTGAATTTGGGTAATGGAAATTCACCTACAGTTCAGTTGTAGTGAAATTATTCACGGTGTTCACATTTTATAATAGATGTTATAACTTTCTTTCTCAAAATCTGCATAAAACTACAACTTTTGGAATTCATATTTCCCTCCAGGAACTTAAAAATTCTGAATCCTATATCTGCTCATTCTTGGTTTAATTTATTAAATTAAATTTAAAATTTAATTTAATTAATTGGTTTTATGCTTGGTTTTAATACTAGGTGTGGAATGTGAAGACGACAGAGTGCTCAAACACCTTCAAGTCTCTTGGCAGCACTGCTGGGACAGACATTACTGTGAACGGTGTCATTCTGCTGCCTAAAAACCCAGAACACTTCGTTGTTTGCAACAGATCGAATACAGTTGTCATTATGAATATGCAAGGACAAGTATGTGATCTTACTGCCATCCCTTCCAGTTTCTCTGTCATTTCTAGAATGCAGAAAACCCCAGTTAATAACCTAGTCTTGGGTTAAACCTAATTTCTCTGTTTTGCTTTCTGGACAAACTATTCTGTACTCAGTTTATAGAATACAGAAAGCACTTTTAGCTATTGAGAGATCTTGTGTTCTAAGCAGACCTAGTACTGCTTAAATATTTTTGCCCTGAATAGAGTAATGATGCTGCTGTTTAATTCTGGCAATTATTTCCGGGGGGTATCTTTACAGATTGTAAGAAGCTTCAGCTCTGGTAAGAGAGAAGGTGGTGACTTTGTCTGCTGTGCACTTTCACCTCGTGGTGAATGGATCTACTGTGTTGGTGAAGATTTTGTGCTTTACTGCTTCAGCACAGTGACTGGAAAACTGGAGAGAACTCTGACTGTAAGTTTTTAGCTTTGAACTTTTGCAGAGTTTAAACACAGGGAGGATGTAAATATTCACCATGAAATCCATGAAGAGTAATCTCAGAGCAAAGAAGCAGCCACAATTGGTAACAAACGTATTCCAGAACATTTGGCTGTAGAATGTGTCTAGTATTGTAGAACCATTTGATTGTAAAAGTTAGGAAAATGTTTACCCACCAAGCAAGGAGTGAATTGGGTCAAACCTGTTTGAATGGGAGCATGTCTTGTCCTGGGCTCTAGCTGGTGGAGGATATGACCAAGCTGTTAGATTTAAAGCTGTCGGGCTTTAAATTTGGCTTGGATTGAACTAAAAAGGATTGAATGTCTAAATTTAACAAGGAATACTTAAATTTCATGAATATCTGTGGGTGTAAACTTTCAGTGAACCTTCCCTTGCCCAGCAAAAGGTAATTGGCATGTCACAAAAATTGTTGTGACTGGAATTTGATGTTGGGGGTAATGTTAAAACTCAGTCCAGCTTTCCGGTCGTCCTTGTTTGAAGAGAATGCCTCAAGTCTGCTAATGGAAGACTCTTCTGATGCATCTTTCTACTTATTCTCTAGGTTCATGAAAAAGATGTCATTGGCATCGCTCACCACCCCCACCAGAACCTGATTGCCACTTACAGTGAAGATGGCCTCCTCAAACTCTGGAAGCCATAGATGGATGCAACAGCCAGCTCTGAAGTGTGCCTGTTAGTTGCAGTTCATTAGTGTTTGTGCTTTAACAAGATCTAAGTGTACAGAGTATGATACTCGCTGAATTTTTAGTTCAGGTTTCCAGAGAATGACAGTTTTGCTCACCTGGATTAGATTGATGCATTGCTTAATTTCATATACTTATTTTTATTAGAGTAGTCAGAGTGACTTCGATGAGAGTGCTTTTTCTGTCTTCTGAAGTCTGTACTCTTCCTATGATGTTTGTAAAAGTTGAATGAGCCAGGACGTAGACACAGTGGTTGCTGACTTCGTAGAATACAGCAAAATGCTTTGGGTTTTTTTTTTTGTTTTTTTTTTTTGTTTTTTTTTTTTTTGTCATTTGAGCAAAATGTGGAGTGGGAGAGCTGTCTCTTTCCCACTGCTGAAACATAAGCATAGTTTTTCTGGAATGCAGACCAGGCTACACTTCAGCCTGAAGACGAGATCATATCTAGTCCATTGGGTTTTGCTGTGTTCAATTTTCACTATCATTTTTCCAATTACATTGGAAAGTAGTGTAACACAGCTTCCTCAGAATGAAACTATGCTTCCCCATCTGCCAGCACTTCCTACTGTAAACTATAAACCTGCCTGACCTGGCAGTGAGGTACAGTTGGTTTTGTTGGGATTTTTTTTCCCTTTTGTTTTATTTCATTTCTAGATTAAAAGATATAAGTACTCTCTTGCTATAAGTGCAAAATGTCTTCAGACCAACTGTAACTGAAACAGGCTTTAGGGGATCAGTATTTTAAAACATGCAAAGGTTGGTTTATGCAGGCGGAGTTCCTAGTGCTGTGATAATGCTTTAAATAATTACTTGTAAGATTTTATTTTTTCAATTTCATATGCCTGTGGACCTAGTCAAGGTGATACTTAGGTCCCACAGATAAAAAAGACGCTTTCAGGTTCTTATGCTCAGTTTGGAGCATATGATTTTATGATTTGAGATCCTGTCTAATGCACACTGTTGTGAGTGTACACCAGAATCTGACCATGTCTTTTCTAGGGATGCAGAAAAGCAAGGTTTTCCCTGTAATGATGAGTGAAATGGTTGTAGATGTGAATCTGCTGCTCTGTGTTCTGTCTTCATCTCTTGTAGAATGCTTTCCTACCACAGTAATCTTTCAAACAGTGGTAACTTCTGTTTGATTTAATAAACTAGTTCCAATTTAAATATGTTGTCTGTGTCTGTAGTGGTGCAGGGAAATGCAGAAAAAGTTCAGCTGGAATTCTCACATAGCATTGCTGGTTCACTGCACTAATTAAAGAGTAGGGTTTAGGTGTGGGGTTTAGGTGTGGGGTTTTAATTCCCAAGTTGTTTCTTACTTCCTTAGATACATCATTAGAGGGTTTTTTTAGATAGCAGAAAGTGATTATTTTTCCTGCCTGAAAAGACAGAAGTATCTAACAGTGACACATCTGACAGGCTCCATGGGCAATTAGTACTTTTCATACAGAAGTTCTTGACAAAATATTTTTAATACTACCTAACTTGTGGTTCATTGTGTCTTCAGATTACACAGAACTGCTAATCCTCAATGAAAACTGTATCCTACATTGTTCTCTAAGAGAAAAGTAGTTATAGCAAATAAAACTGTCAGAATCCTTAGTGTTTAAAGGTTGGAATACATTCTCTAGCTTAAAAATGTAAGAAACTCTGTCGTTTCTTATGCTTTTCTTTGAAGAGTCTCAGTCTATTGCATAAGATAAAAAGGTGGTATTTACCAGTACTTATGAAAGGGCAGTGGTAAAACTTATTTCCTGGCCTACAGCTGTAATTTGTAAAATAGCTGACAGTTGGCACAAAAATGTAGTGTTGATCTTGAAAATGTTAATTTTTTTTAATTAAAATGGATTTTTTAAAAAATGCAAATGTTAATTTTTTAAATCTAGGAAGACATTTTCTCTCTGGACAACCAGCCAGGTGTTATGCCACTTACCTCTCTGTAAGACTAGAACAAGGCAACATCTAGTGCTTTAACTCATATTAAAGAAAACGTTGTTCACCTGTGGGCATTGCTGTATTCTTGAATGGTTTTGTTTGGAAATGTCAAGTTCTGTCATACATAGAGGACTGCAACATGTCTGGGAGGGTGGTGTACGAAGTAGTGAAGTCTGAGGTCAGTTCATCCTTCTGTTTCTGAACTGGACATCAATAAATGTCAGCCTTGCTTGGGTGGAATCGAGCTGCCTTTCTGTATGTGCTTGCAGAATGTATAAAATAGAGCCACTGCTGTCTCAGCCATGAGTTTAGTTTCCTGAATAGTTATGCAAGTAGTGGATTTTTTTTTTCAATAATGTTATATTTCCTGTAGCTGTGCTCTGATACTATTTCCAGCTTGACATCCACAAACAAAAAACAAACCCTCCTCAGTAAAATGTAGGGAGACCAGCTGAAAACCAAAGACTTGATCTCAAAAGCAATGGATTCTTTGTGAATGTCTTGTGAAGCAGGTAAATTCTCAGGAAGTCTGAGAGAGTAGATGGCGTCCAGGGCTGCCTGTCAGCTCCCATGAATCTCTGATTCTGTGTTTTGTGGAGGGTTTTGAACCATGAGCCTCAGTAAGAGGGCCTGCCTCTCATGTGAGTCACCTTGACAGGACCAGTGTTCAATCAGGGCAAAAAGAAAGAAAAGATGTTGCATAGATTTACAGGAAAAATAATGCCAGAAGTCAGCTATAAATGCTTTTTGGGTACAGCTTTTCTTCACTTTCTGCCTAGTGTCTGTGTTCGTTTGGGGAGTCCTTAGGCGTGGTTACTCCATCTGCAGTTCCAGTTGATGGTTTGGGCTCCCGTGTCTTCACTGGATAGTTGTAAATAAACCCTGTGATCTTCTGGATCATGACTTGTGAAAGACAGGCTGAGCAAACTTGGATCTCGCTATCAGGGGGAAAAAAAGCGTAGCCTTTAGGTGAATCCTAAAGAGAAAAGTGGTTAAATGCTTTATTTTAGGGGCAGAGTAGGAGTTGTGGGAATGCATAGACTCTTCATGGAGCAAGACATGGAGACATAAGAATTTTATTTTAATAGGTATTTGTGTAACAAAAAAGAGTAATGAAGCCCTCTTCATTTTCTTTGTTTCCCCTAGTGTATAAAACTTCTCCCTGTGTAGTAACAAATTCTTTTGATAACTGCCTTTGTTGGGCAGGAAATGGCATTTGCTTGTCTGGGAGCAGGCATGTGCTGTTGGAAGCTAGTTTAAGCCTTTCCTGTCTTCCCAAATTAGAAGTAAATGTTCTTGCAAGTTTTGTTCACAGAATGACAGGATATCTGATGTTGGAAGGATGGCGACTCCACCACCTCTCTGAGCAGCCTGTGCCAGTGCTCGGTCACCTCCAGTAAAAAGAGTTCCCAGATACTCAGAGGGAATCTCCTATGTTTTGGTCTGTTCCCATTGCCTGCTATCACTGGGTACTGCTAGGCAGAGCCTGGCTGCTTCTTTGCACCTTTGCTTCATGTATTTCTGCACATCAGTGAGGTTCCCCTTGAGTCTTCTCCAGGCTGAACAGTCCCAGCCCTCTTAGCCTTTCCCTGTAGGAGAGTTGGTTTGGTCTCTTCAGCATCTTTGGGACCCTTTACTGGACTCTCTCCAGTACAACCATGTCCCTCTTGTATTGGGGAACTCAAAAACAGACACAGCATTCCAGGTGTGGCCTAGCTCTTGCTGAGTAGATGGGAAGGATCACTTCCCTCCACCTGCATTAGTCTTCTTTCCAAAAATGGCACGCTACTGGTTCATGTATAACTTTGGTGTCCACCAGGACCCCCAAGTTCCTTCTCTGCTGCTTTCCAGCTGAGCACCCCCCAGCATGTGCTGTTGCATTGAGTTGTGCCTTCCTAGATGCAGAACTTTGCACTTCCCCTTGAACTTCCTGAGGTTCTTGTCAGCCCATTTCTCTAAACTCTCCAGGTTGCTCTGGATGGCAACAGAACCCTCTCTTATATTAGCTACTCCTCTGTAGTTTTGTGTCATCTGCAAACTTGCTGAGGGAATATGTTGTCCAATTGTTCAGATTATTAATGAGAATGTCACACAGGACTGGTGCCACTACTGATCCCTGTGATCCACTGCTATTCACTGCCCTCCAACTAGATTTTGTTGCACTGATCACCACCCTGTGGGCCTGGCCATTCAGCCAGTTCTCCATCCACCTCACTGCTCATCCGTCCCACACACCTACAGCTTCTGTGTGTGGATCTCATGGGACACACTGCCAAAGGCCTTACAGAGATCTGGGTAGACAACACCACTGCTCTCCTGCCATGCACCAGTTCAGTTGTTTCATTGTAAAAATATATCAATTTGGTTAAGCATGACTTCCCCTTGGTGAAGCCATGCTGACAACTGATGGTTTTCTTGTTCTTGATGTGCCTGGAAATGGTTTCTAGGTTAGCTGCTCCGTTACCTTCCAAGGGGTCTAGGCGAGGCTAACAGACCTTTAGTTCCTTGGATCCTCTATCCTGCTCTTCTCAAAGACAGACGAGACGTTTACTTCCCACGAGTCTTTGGGCATTTCTCCCAGATACTGTGATGAATCAAAGGTTGTCAAGAGGGGCCTTGCAATGATGTCTGCCACTCCCATAGCACTTGTGGGTGCATCCCACTGGGGCCCATGGACATGTGTACATCCAATTTCCTTAAGTTTTTCCTGACCTATCCTCTTCCACCAAGAGTACATCATTCTTGCTGTAGATTTTCCCCTTGGTCTCTAGGACCTGGGATTCTCTGAGGGCCCAGTGTCATCAGTAAGACTGAGGTAAAGAAGGTATTCAGTAGCTCAATCTTTTCCATGTCCTGTGTAACCAATTGCCCTGTTTAATTCACTAACAGGCCCATATTTTCCCTACCCTTTCCCACATTTGTATTTATAGAGGCACTTGTTGTCTTTGGTGTCCCTGAGCAGATTCAACTCCAGCTGAGCTTTAGCTTTCATAACTTCATCCATAGATGCCCAAAGCACATATTTTTTCTCCTCCCATTTACTCAACCTTGGTTACTCATCCTCCAGATGATTCCTTTTTGTGCAGCCAGAAGTTCCTTGTGCATCCACACAGACCTCCTGCCATTTTTTCCTCACTTCCTGTTCACTGGAAGGGACGGCTCTTGAGCCTAGGGGTGGTGAGCCTTGAATATTAACCAGCTTTCTTGGGCCCTTCTTCACTCCAAAGCCTTATCCCTTGGGGTGCTTCCAAAGCAGATCTTCAGAGAGACCAAGGTCTGCTCTCCTGAAGTCCAGAGCTGAGAACTGGCTTTTTATCCTCTTCTTTCCTCTCAGGATCACGAACCCCAACATCTCATGGTCACTGGAGCCAAGGCTGCCTTTGATCTTGACAGTCCCAACAAGCCCTTTGTTTTTGCATATGAGGTCCCACAGAGCACTTCTCCTTGTTGGTTCTTTTATCAATTGGGTCAGGAAATTCTCATTGATGCACTCCATGAATCTCCTGGATGGATTATCACAGAATTTTTAGGGTTGGAAGGGACCTCTGGAGATCATCTAGTCTTCCCCCCCTGCCAAGGCAGGGTCACCTAGAGCAGGTGGGTTTTGAATGTCTTTAGAGAAGGAGACTCCATGACCTCCCTGGGCAGCCTGTTCCAGTGTTCTGCCACCCTCAATGTAAAGGAGTTCTTCCTCATGTTGAACTGACCTCAGCCACTCCTCACATGGCTTCCCCTCAAGGCCCTTCACCATCTTCATTGCCCTCCTTTGGACATTCTCTAGTAGCTTAATATCTTTCTAATACTGCGGCACCCAAAACTGCCACAATATTCAAGGTGAGGCCACCCCAGGTCAGAGCAGAGCAGGACAATCCCCTCCCTTGACCGGCTGGTGATGCTTTGCCTGATGCCCCCCAGGACAGGGTTGATCCTCCTGGCTGCCAGGGCACACTGGGCAATTCTCACCCATAAACTCTCAACTGGTTTATCTGTCCCTGGGTAGAGCTTGATACATTCAAGTGGTTCTCTCACCTAAAGACTAACTTTATCACCTCACCTCTCTGACTCATCCTTTCTGAAAAGTACATACCCATCCATGACAACATTCCAGTCATGAACTATCCCACCATGTCTCAGTAACCGCAACAAGATCATGGCCTATGACTGCACATAGATTTCCAATTCTTTATTCCCCATGCTGCATATGTTTGTATACAGGCATTTCAGAGAGGATCAAGCAATGAGGTTCCCTAGAAGGGATGTAAGAGGATTCACCGTGACCAAAACTACCCTTGATGTGGTTAGCCCTTTGATCCTCAACTTGAGAAGGCACCCAAGGAACATCTGTCACTGCACTGGTTGGTATGACCTACTCCCCAGGAGGAAGCAACGGCAAAAGCTTTGCCACTTTGGACCCCAACCCTGAGTCCTTCAGTTTAAAGCCTATCTCACCAAACTGGTCAGCCTTCTGCCAAAGATTCTTCTGCCCTTTTTAGTCAGGTGGATCCCACTTCTCACTAACAGGCTACAATTGTTAAAGCACAACCCATTGTTATAAAAACCAAAACCTTGATGGCAGCAGCCACAAGGACATTGACATGCATTATGCATCTACTTCTGGCTGCTGATTCCTCTAACGAGGAGGATAAATGAGAAGATGACTTTGGTACCAATGTTTTTCATCTGCCTCACCAGGTCTTTACGGTTTTCCTTGATCCTACCTATTTTTTGGCTTGTGGTGTCATTTGCACCCACATGAAAAAGTAATAGCGGGTAGTAGTCTGTGCTTTTGAAATTTGGGGTGCCCTCTTGACAACATCATGGATCTCAGCTCCCAAGAGGCAGCAAACTCCCCATTACTGTCTGTCAGGCTGGCAGGTGGGTGCCCCAGTGCCCCCAGTCGCCCACTATGATCACTCAACATTTCAGTTTACAGTAACCACCATGCGCTGCGGGCGCAGGTTCTCCTTGTTGGCCTTGCTCGTGGACATCTAGAGCCTTTAACAGTTATGTCATATTTGGTTTTGGTCTGGATGGTGGAGGTTGAATTGGAGCTCTGCTTTTGTGGGTCACCACATCTGAGGTGCCTCATACTTGGTGGTATCCATTGCAAGTGTACAGTTCTGAATCTACTTATCTACCTCTGCTTTGTCCCTCTAATAGCGCACAGTGTATAACTGTCTCTTGTAGTTCAGCCATCTGCCACAACACTTCATCAACCTCTGAGTGCCCATCATTACGGCAGAGAGCACTTAGCACTTACCTCAGGTATGGATCTACCTGCGTTATTGTTGTTATGTCCTGCTGTGTTTTCCTGACAGCAGTTTTCAGGGTAGTTGAAGTCCTCCATTATTCGAGCACTATAATAGCACTCATCTTACCTCCTAAGAAAACATTGAATCTGGCATTTCTTCGGTTTTGTTTCTTTTGTTTTCATGTGTTTTTGGAAAAAATTGGCTTAAATCAAACCTCCCCTCTCAGTGTGCCTTACTAATCCTCTGAGCAGTGATTGATCATAAAGATGTCTTTCCAGATGAAGTTGCCAATGAAAAAGTCATAGGGGCAAGTTGCTTGCTTGCTTGACCATCACACTGCAAATTCATAGCAGATTTGGGATGATTTAGTTTACCTCCCTGAGCTGAGCAAACTTCTTGCACTGCTGCTGGATAGCAGGTATTCAAAGCTATGGGGAGGAAAGGACCTGTTAGTTTAAGGGCTCTGAAAGCAGAAGCAAAAATGAGAGCAGGCTCTTAAATGAATCTGCAGTGGGTGTTCTGTTTCACAGCAAATCTGGGAGCTGCAAGATCTCTGGGGGAAAAAATGTCTCAGATGCCTGGTGCAGAGCGGAAAGAATAATTATGATAGACTAGACTATCGAGCTGAAAACAAGAATTTGGTGTGCTACAACACTGGAAGTGAGTGCAAGCATCAACTTAGATTGCAACAGGTCAGATTACTACACTGGTAGTCATGGAAACAGCTATTTTGTACTACTGTGGCCTCAATTTCTACAGCTGTCCATTCATTTCCCAAAATGGGAAACTGTATTCCACATACAGCAACAAGAAATAAAAAAAAAAATTGTCTTGTTTCATTTTTCAGTGGCATACAACATATTCTGCTGCTTGGTCTAACTATGATACCCAGAATATCATGGGAGGACAAAGAAGCTTGCAAGAGGCCACGCCTTGTACTTGAACAACTAAGAGCTGGGTCCTTCTTGCTAGCTCTTGCCATCATTGAATAGTGCTTTTTGCAAAAGCTCCCTCTACTGCTGCCAGTAGTTCATTGGGACATAGATTTTACATCAGTCAGCAGCTCATTTCAAAGCAGAATTCCAAACTGGTGGTTTTTCTGCTGCCCTTCCTACATTAATAGTATCATCTTTCTCTGGACTGCTCCGCTAAGGCTTCCAGAGGCAGCTCCTGGTCACCCACCCTCCTGGAATCTGCACCTGGCCCAGCCCCTCTGTTGTCACCAAGCACAAAACAGAATTGTCCATGGTCTGGAAAGTAAGTCAAGACCATTACCTCAACTGTGTGGCTGTGGGTGTGGTGATGGGAAAATCAAAGTGTTCCTGGGAAAATATGCCTATGAAATGTTGGGTTGGGGTTTTTTTCCCATGTTTTTGTGATTTTTTAAAAATAATACACAGTCACCTGAAGCAAAATAATGTCCCCTTCTCATCCTCAAAGCAGTGCACAGGTGTTGTTTGCCCTTACTGTTTTGATCCAGTGGTTAAGGAAAAAAATAAACATGGGTAAGAACAGAACTGAAAAGAAGTAGCATTTTTTCCTGCTGTTTAAGTTTCAAGACAGCTGTGCAGGAGTCAGGCCTAGACAGAGGTAGGATTACTCTGTTTATCCCCTTCACTCAAAAAACCAAATTCTTCAGATAGAGCACAGGCACCTGCTGGTCACATTCGTACAGCTCACTGATGAGCTCGTTCAAAGTTGAATTTGAAAAAACATTTTGCCTACAGAATAAAGAAACGAAAAAAGCAGGGAAAACACTGTGTGTCCACTGTTCTGTGGACACTTGAAAGGGAACCACATATGAGGTACAAAACCCATGGTGACAGCTGTCTTTATAAAATGAAACCTGTAACAGAAGAGCTAGCTAGAGCTCTCTTTGAAGGGTTTCCAGATATTCAAGTTACAACATACGTACTGTCACATAGCAGATACTTACAAGAGTGCTCGTGGTGGCACTTTTGCTTCAAAGCAGTATGAAAAGCATGAGCTCTGTCCCAAGCCAGATGGTTGAACAAGACTAAAGCACCATACCAGAGGTTAAATCTGGACCTGTCTTCTCAGCATATTTTCTGAAAGGTTTTTGCTAAGATTTTTTCTGTGAATAGCTGTCTAAAAAGAAGGGGGTGGTGTCTTTAAACCAACATCTGGTCTAAGAAAAGAGGCAATGAACCATTTTGTAATTATATCGGAAATGCTTCATCTACAATAATTAGAACATTCACACAGAATTTCCAAGATTCAGCTTAAAATAATGCATACAATACATTAATTTTGGAACATCCTATATACATTGGTTGGTTGTACTCACTAAGGTTCTCCTCTCTGCAGGATTATATATACCCACCAAAACGCCAGCACTGCTTTCCGTAACACACTGAGGGATGCCTGATTTCAGTAATCAAGGCAGCAGTGTGACAGATCCCAAGCCACATGTGTGCTGATAAAGCCTAGAGATTTTCACTAATTTGCAGTAGCAAAGGAAGCTCCAAGCAAGCACTGGCTCTAGAGGCAGTGTGATGCAGGACAGCAGCCAAACAGGAGTCACTGGTGAAGCAAAGCAAGCTCCACATCGAGCTCCAGGGTCAGCTCTAGTGCTGGCACAGGAAGGGACTGTCTGACCTTAAGCACAGTAGCTTTGGACAGCTTGTGGATCACAAGGCATTAATGGGCCTTTGGAGACTGACCACATCCACATCAGCTTCATGGATCTCATGGTTACGTTAGAGACAGTGCCCGTTTAACAAATAACAGTATAAGCCCAAAACACTGTTATCCTAATTGGTACAAAACTTAACTACATCTTACCATGAATTGTAAGTACTTGTGCATACTTTATTCACAGAGTATAAGATCTAGAATTCCTAAAAAGCACACCACAGATTCTCAAAGTTTAAGCCTGGGCAATTGCACACATACAGGAATTACAGGGTTTGGAAGAAAAGACAAGCAGGTAAGGGAGTTTTCTGGACCAAGAGGCAGGGGTGAAGTGCAATCAACTTCATTGGAGCTTGCATCCTGGAAGTTTATACAAATTGCAAAGTCAGTTTAATTACTTAGTTTATTTCTTTATGCTTTTAGAAATAACTATGGCTGGATAGAACAACATATAGCAGGAGGTGAGGGCGAACTGTCTGTAGTCCTTCACTCATCCACTACTGCATACAAAACAAGCATCACAAGTTATTCACTGGCCCATTTACGATGTCTGGCATTGAACACCACCTTTAGGCTGATGCTCATCATCTTCATACACTTCTCCATTATAGTGGTGTTTTCTCTTTTGAGATGGATCAAAGTCCACTAAATCCACCTGTTCCATTTCCTCGGTTTCTTCTATTTCCTGCCTTATAGGTAGCAGTTTTTCGAGCAAAGACAGCTTATCTGAGGACAGGAAGCCGCTCTCTGGGAAGTTGACCTGAAATCATCAAGAATTAGGGTTACTCAAGTTTGTCTGAACTGGTCTTTTACATCGCAGCCACATACAGGTCAAACATCTGCCAAACTCAGCTTTATCATCATAGATGACTTAAATCTAGAGCTTAAAAAAATTATCAGCATCACTAAGCTATTTTTTAATGCCTGCATGAAGTTAGTTTCTAACTCTGGTAACTCAACCAATACATTTCTTCTGACTCAGGCTGCCCTCTGGAATCAGCCTAGAAACAAAATAAAATCCATATAATAACATAAAACTACATATTTGTATATATAAACACGAAACGTTAACATTACAGATATGGTTAAATATCTTCTAAGCCATAGCAGACAGAGCCTGCTGCTACAGCTCCAGCATTAGCTTCTCCCCAGCGAAGAAATGAGCATTTTCCAGCCTACTCTTCTGCTCCAGCACAGAAGTTGGTCATCCATCCTTCCTAAAGAATATGTGAAACAAAAGGAAATTCACAAGGTCACTGAAGAAACTCCGCTGGTACTTTCAGCATAGAGTGTTCAGGAAGTTCTCTCTTTGTTCTGAACTGTAATTCTGTTTGACGGATTACATGTTCTCACCATTGTAAAAAACAAATAGCAAAAATCTGATTACTGGTATCTCTTTTTGACTGAGGTGATGCTTAGAGGTTAAATTTTGGATGGATATTCAGTCCTGAACTATGCCATGGAAGTGAGACGACCCACTTACCCTGAATTCTATGATCAGACGTCCTTTCTCATACGGTCTGCGATAAATTGGCATACCTTCATTCAACACACACTTAATAGCCCCATGCTCAACAACCTGGCCTAAAAACAAAGCAAACCAAAAAGATCACAAAAAAAAAAAAAAGGAAGGGATACACGCAGGCAACAGAAGCAGCTTTAGTTTTAAGTCTCTTCAATATTCATGTAGGTTTCTACACTGTAGTTAGGCACCTACATCACTGTGTAGTGGTCTAACGGGGACTTACTTTCTGGTAATAGCTCAGTAGGAAAGCAGTTTGATACTAAATTAAATCCTGTAACCTTGTTATGCTTCCTAAAGGAAACATACTTACAATTTATTAAGTCTTCCATCACTTCCAAGGCTGAAAAAGTGGTTTTCAGAGACCCACGCCCTTCAATTCTCATGAGGTATCCTCAGGATACAAGTATGTCCATGATTCTGTTACTATGTCATGCAAAGAAAAAGTTACTGCTGACTGCTTTCCAAAAATCCTTTTTTATTTCATGATCTGTGCTGCAAAGACTAGGGAAAACAGCTTGATACCAGCACACATCCCTTGTACATCAAAGCTGCTTGTTTCTGTTCCTTTCATTTCCTTACATTCACACTGTGCTAAGACTTCCAACAGAAAGTAAAGCAACTCTTACCAGGATGGGAAGTAATAATAATAGTTCTGTTATCCAACGTTGTGATAGGCTTTTGAAAGCCACAGAGTGCTTCCACCAGCTGAATATCCATAGACAGAAGAAGATCTTCATCGCGTCTAAGGCAGAACCAATCAAACAACAGTCACAGAGAGGCAGAAACAGTAAAAGCATCATACCAACCCCAATATTTAATGACAATAAGCTTCTAATGTTAATAGAAGCTCAGGCACTTAATAAAGAATACCAGATACTGATGTAGCATTTCAAGCCAGGAATTACAGGAATGATAACCACACCAAGAGCCATTACTGATCACATCATGCTAACTAAAGTGTAGAAGTGTTTACTGAAAAGAAATACATATAGCAAGGCTCACTTGCATCCAGCTTCACTCCACTGCTCCTTTCCAACTCTAAGGAAAAAATGCTCTCTCAGACTCATGAACACTGCAACAATTAATCCATTCCTTCACTTTCTTAAGTGCACAGCCTTGCTCTACATTAATATGTTACACTCACTCTTGCAGATCTGTTACTAGGGAAGTTTGAAAGGGTGACAGCCCCTGCGTAATGATGCAATACCTTTTAGAAAGCACGAAGAAATATCTGGAATAGATTGTCTGAATTCCTTTAACTGCCTATTGTGGCTTCAGTATGGCAGTGCTAGTGATGTTTACACGTTGAGAAACTACAAAATCGTCCAGCCTATTCAAAGAACTTATGGCACTTACCCTGTTTTTGAAAGGCCTCTGGAAGGAGACTTGCACGAAAAGCTAATTTTAGACTCTGACAGGAGAGGAGGAACATCCCACTTGTGTGAGAGCATGACCTCAGGATAACTCCACAAAACCAGTAATATCAAGGGTTATCTAAGGATACTAGAACTGAAGGTAGTGGGCAGAAAGATGGACAAAAATAATCTAGCAGAATTCTGACTTCAAGTCCCAGAAAACCATGAGAATAGTTTGGCATACCTGATTCAGCATCTGGTTTCACTGGAAGTTAAGAAAAATCAGCTGAGTAAGCTTATCCAAAGACAACAGAACTGATTCTTAACCTATGAGCTCAGTGTTCTTTGGCATAGAATTCTGGCAGCAGCTTCAAGAGCTCAGCACCATATAAAATAGTTGGGCAGACCAGCCACAGGTTTCCCAAGAACCTTTGGCTCACTGTTCCTATTTACAAGGTCAGTGGTTGGTGTTGAAACAAATAAATGCTTTGTCTAAGTCGACTGATTCCCTTTTAACTGCTGAACAGAAGCAGCACAACATCAAGTACAACACATTTCTGCAAGATGATCAGCAGCACTCTTAACTGGGCCAAAATGCACTGGATAGACCAATACCGCAAACAGTAACTTGAAGGAGCGAAGTGTGCAACACTGAGCAGTACTGCCAGGCAATGTGAAATAGCTGAGATGTGGTCAGTGCTGCTTGAGTCACTTCTGCATTAAAAATAAAAAAACAGGCAGAACCTTGCCCACAGGACTCAGGCAGGAAATGAAGTGAGGGAAGCCACCTTTGATCAGAAGGGTGCAGGCTATACTGAGTGAGTTTGTCATAAGCAAGATCCCCAAACAAATGTGAACACACTCCAAGTCTTCCATGCCTTGAGGCCAAGCAAACAATAAACAGCTGCCTACCAGAAATGGCAATTTTCTCAGCTAAGTAATAGAATGCTGTCCCAAAGTGACCAAGGAAACAGTCAGAAATATTCAAATCTATCACAAGAAATCTCAGTATTTTAAGAGTTCTTAAAATTAAAGATATGCAAAGTCTTAATTACTATAACTGGTTTTGTTTGCCTTCTATTCCCTTACTCTGCTGAAGCTCACAAACAATTCTCTCATACTCCTCTAACACAACTGGCTGAGCCTATTTGGACCAGAATTCCTGCACCTCAGTGCTCCTCTGACCACCCAAACAAGCTCACAGTGAGTTCCAGTCACATGATCATATCCACTGACACTCCAGCAGGTACCCGGTAACCACGGACAAGCATTGCAGAAGTTAACACATGAGGATTCTAGAGTTTTTACCTTGTAAATACAGAATGGTCTTTTTGATCCAAGACAATAATAATATCCCCAGGCTCCAGACCTGGCTCTTGGTCCCCTTCACCATGGAATGTTATTTTCTGACCATCTTTCATTCCTATTGCAGAAAACAAGTAAACATTTTCCTACTTTTTAAGTGAAAAGCACCAACAAGAAATACTTTTATAGGCACAAGCTGGTATCAAGAAATCTCTGGATCTTTAAACAAGAACATCAGGATCTTCCCTTGAAGAATTCTCTTTCTTGTTTTTAATCCACTCATGTGTTCAACCTTAGCACTGCTAACCTGAATCAATATTATGGCTGAAGATCACTAAGCTTAATTGTACTGTCAAAACAGCCACCAGATAAAAGTCTTTAAGGAAAATACCATAAAATTTTCATTATAGACACAAGTACTAAAAAAAACCAAAACAGAAACAGTGTGTAAAAACTCCATTTTGAGAGCAAGTGACCAATAAGCTACTTCAGTTTTAGAAATATGTGGCACATCTCTTTATGAAACATCATCTCAATGCCTGCCAAGTGCAAGACGCACTTCTAATGGACTGTAAACCCTCATGTCAGACACTCCATTCAGCCACACAAAAGTGTCTCCAGCAAAACTTCTAGCTTCCTAATGTTAAATAAGCCTGTTTTTCTAGAAAGGAAAAGACACTCTTCTCAGAGATTTTCCTGTACAAAACATCACTATTACATCCCTTTTAGTCCTCATATTTACTATTACTGCAGGATTTTCCCTGTTAAAAACAAATTCAGCATTACACAAGCAACGCTTACACACACAACAGTTGCAGGTGATAATCAGGAGCAAGTCTGTAGATGCCATGTGTTACAAACCTGCTCTGTCTTACAAGCTGCACGTCTCCCACCAGCTTTTGAGCAGCCCTCTCAACAGAGGTGCATTTGCTACCCAATACTGTCACGTTCACTCATCACTGTGAGGGTTTGTGTGTGGAGCTGCATTTTGCCAGGCAGCGAAGGAGTACTTGTGCTTAGCAGCACTGTCAGGGTTGTGCAGCCACCCGGATTCTAAGCACAAGAGGCTTAGTACTGTCTCAGCATCCTGTTTCAGACCTGGTTCCCCTTCACACTGAAACACAGCAGAAGTGATCGGAGCCTGCGGGGTTTGCCTACAGGCAGTGAAACCTGATTAGCCTTCCTGATCATGAACCGTGCTTACAGTGAGCTCAAAAATAATTCACCTCTTACAATAATGCATGTTCTAGAATTCATACTTAGTTATGTGCGCAGATATTGGAAGGGAACATAGAACCTTCCCTAGAAACAAGTCTTCAACTTCAAAAAGGCAGCAACAGGCAACTTTACTGTATGTGTATTCATCAGAGTTACTCAACAAATAATCACCACGTATTTTCTAAAGCTTCTGTTTTAGAGCTGCAAAATCAGACAGTACGCCCAAGTTCAATACGTCATCTTAGTAAGACATCTCACCTTTGTCAATGTGCACTTCTAGGATCTTCTTCTCTCTAACAATTTTCCTGCCATTGCAGCTCTTACACCGGTCCTTGGGGCTGATACGCTCTCCGTGCCCCTGACACTCCATGCACACAGACTGGATTTGCTGCACCATTCCTGGCCCGATCTGGTGAATTCTGATCTGCATGCCTGATCCCCTGCAATTAGGGCAGCATTCTACTGCCCCTTTCTTGCCACCACGACCTGAGAATGAAATATGAAGATGGACCGTTATGTGCTGCCAGAAAAAAACACCCCAATAACTTTAAAAGCAACTTATGTCTAGTTTCAGTTTCACAGTTACCTTCACATTTGTCACAGATAACATTTTTCTGCAGTGCAAGTTTCCTCATCGCACCATTGTACATGTCTTCTAAACTTACTGACAGCTGGTGGACCACGTTTTTACCTGTAAAAGAAAACAGATATTTAAGTCTGAAAGCTTGGTCTCCAACTTCCCACATCTCCATGCTCAAGTCAAGACAAACAAGTCTTTGGGCTTTAACATTTTGTTTCAACAGAGTTTTATCTTCTTTTACTGGCATTAGTCAATAGTCCCTTCCCATCTGATTTCAAATTAGGCAACAATTCCAATGGCTTTGCCCTTAGAAGAGACTTTCTTTGAAAGCAAAAACAGTAACAGAAACAAAATATACAGAACCTCAGCCATTAAAGTTATATAATGAAGGACTCAGTTTTAACAAGGTCACTGAACATGTGTTCTATAAGGAAGTGGGAGACACTGTCTGGAATCTGCTCTCCAGCACTTTTTCCTCTCACCAGGGGACTTTCTGGCAACAGAATTAAGCAATTACATTTTTGCACTCAGGAATTCCTTAGAACTTTAGCTGCTGCAGGCTTAGTTTAGCTCTGGCTTACTAGGAGTATTTTGCTACAACACTGTAACACTTTGATACAAACCCTTTTTTCTTCCCTTTGTCACCAGATCTGCACCAAGAGGTGATGGCGTCAGCGCCGCTCTTAACCAGTTTAGAATTTTTCCCAGTGTGATTAAGCTGGAGCTTAACTGCTGAACAGCATTTTACTGCAGCTTCAACTTAACTCCACCGAACAGTGGAGGAGGACAAAAGGCTTCACAGATTGAATTTGATTCTGGTATCTTATTTAGATGCAGTTGCTTGCGATTAAACATGAAACTCACGTTTAGGAACTACACTTACGACAGCAGGGCTAACAAATCACGTTAGGCTACATTACCCTTATGTTTCCTATTCAGCCTATTGGCAGTTGGGCTTACACTCGGGTAAAGGCTGTCCAAACACACCTGGTTAGCGATTAACAGGGGACAGTGAAAGGCAAACTACCACCGAACGAAACAAATGTCCTCTCTCCCTGCAGTCTCAGGCATCAAGAGACAACGGTTTTCTCCGATTTTGAGATTAAGCCTGTAATTTCCCTTTAACTCTCTTCTACTTACATCCAGGGCACTTTCATGCGAGACTCTGATCCTGTCTACCACCGCGGGCACGCTGAGAAAGTGTCGGAGACCCGGCACCTTACCTCGCCTCTCTCTCTGCATCCTCCCTCCGCCGCCGAAGAACATATCGAATATGTCCATGGGGGACCCGAAGCCGCCCCCGGAGCCGCCCTCCTTGATGGCCTGCTCGCCTCCTTTGTCATACAGCTCCCTCTTCTTCGGGTCCGACAGCACCTCGTAGGCTTGGGAGATCTGCTTGAACTGCGCGAGAGACACGGGCACTCGGACATCCGCGGCCCCCCCCGGCGGGACCCCAGCCCCACTCCCACCGCCCCGTGCCGCCCCGCCCCGACCTTCTCGCCCTCATTGGGGTTCTTGTCCGGGTGGTATTTG
>VYXB01004823.1:221397-266702 GCA_013397135.1 Pachyramphus minor | reverse complement strand
GCCCCGGAAGTCCCGCCCCCGCCACGCGCTAAGGCCGGGCGGGCAGCCTGCCAATGACTGCTGGGGAGGGGAGCGCGGCTGGCCAATCCGCACCCGCTCTCATCGCCCCCAGCCTGCGCTGGCCCCGTCCCGCCTCGCGTGCGCATCGCGTCGCGCCTGCGCGCCGGTCGGGCCCCGCCCCCCTCAGCGAAGGCACGGAGCGGCACCGGGTACGCAGCGCTGTCCCGGCCGCCGCTCTCCCTGCACCGCTCCGCTCCCTTTCTCCGTTCCCGCCCTACGAGGGTCTGGCCCCGCCGCCGCACAGGCCTGTCGGCGGCCTGACCCGCTTCGCGCCCCTGCGCCTGCGCCAGGTCCCGCGCCCCCCCTCTGAGCGCGCGGGTCGGTGCGCCTGCGCCGGGCCACGCGCAGCGGAGGCAGCCGCGGCCTGGTCACGTGGGGGTCGCGCTGTAGCAGCCGATTGGCTGCGTCGGTTTCGGCGCGTGCACCGCGCGCGCGGTAAGGAGGCGGGAGGGGCTCCGCGCAGTTGCCGTGGAAACGGGACCTGTAGTTGCCAAGGGGATGGGAACCGTTCGGATGGGAAGTGGGGGGTGTGACAGTGCCGGTGTGGCACTCGGGTCCAAGCCTTGCGCTCACGACAGAGATGGGAGGAGGAGCGCTCAGCGCCGAGCACCGGGCAGGGGGAGGGTGAGGGATCTTTGCTGTCCAGAGTCAAATTAGTGTAAACCTGAGGGTTTCACAGCATAATCCATATGCTGACTGTTGCTGGATGAAGCTATCCACCCTCTTTCGTCCTCTCTGTCTGCTGCTCTCTTTGTTTTAGTGATTAGTGGTCTCTTGGATCAACTCTGATTCAGTGGGAAACAAATCACATCCTTGTAGTTAGGCTCTTCTGTTGTATGGAAGCATCAATCCAATTGATTTTTCCTGTATATGATCCGTGGTTTTGAGAATGTATGGTAGTGTAGGAGGGAAAACGGCATTGTCCTTTCAATAGCAACCTGCTCTTAGGTTATGTGAGTGTTAATGTCGTGGTTTGCCTTGAATTTCAGAAACATGAAGCCAGTTAATGGAACTTGCTCAGCTAATGAATGGGCTGGCAGCAGAATTCCTGGACCCTGCTGCATGGGCAGGTGGCTTCTACAGAAGTGGTGTGTTGGTAACACACTGTTTATTTTGCTCTATAGCACAGCAATGCGTGTGTGCTGGCTCGTGGGGAAGGAGGAATGCAGTCAGCGAGTGAAACTGCCACATTTGGAAGCAGTGGTAATTGGGCGTGGCCCAGAGACTGGAATAACGGATAAGAAGTGTTCAAGGCAGCAAGGTAAGGTGGCTTAGCCCAAATGCTGCTTTCCACATGCAGCAGCAACTGAACAACTCTGTGTGGTCTGTAGTGTTGCCTGGTTCTTGAAGTCATCAAGCTTTTTCAGTAAGCACTTGGGGAGACCTCTGGGTCCTAAAAAATCGGAAACACCCAATGACAAGACATTCACCTTCATAAACTAAAGCACTGAACCTCAACTGGAGTTCCCAGGCCCACATCTGTGTTCCACTGCCTGCATTCCTGCTTTGTGAGTGGCACTGCTCCCTAATATTCCACCAGCTGATTTTTAGTATGACTTGTTATTCTGTACATAAACTAACATGCTTTTGGAGAATATATGAAAATACCTGTGATCTGTAAAATACTGCACATCTTCCCTGCCTTATCTTTCATTCCTCTGGGCACAGTCCTGCTCCACGCTTTGTTGTTACAGAGAGCTGGTAAGAACATGTAGGAGACCTCCAAACATTCCACTTTCTTCTGAAGTAATTTTGCTGATCATGGCGTGGCTCAGTGTATGGGCTGGTTCTGTTTTATCTGTGGTCCTGGGAGGAGATGAGGCAGAAGTGCTCTTTGCATACATTCACAGCAGTCAGCTTCACAAGGAAGCAGACCTTCAATTTCTGCACTGGGCGGTTCATCAGAGTTCTTTTTATTTACACTGTTTTGTGACACTTTGTTCTTTCTCTTTTGCCAGTTCAGTTAAAAGCAGATTGTAACAAGGGATATGTCACAGTTAAGCAGGTATGGTTTTATTCATGGATGTACAATATTTATTATACTTATTGGGATGGTTTTACTTAACTCCACAAATGCTCTGAGTGGTGATTCTGATCACTTGTCACTGGGTGTGAAGGACCTGGAGCTGTTTTCTCACCAAAGGAGAGCACAGGAAGTGGTACTCATAAGTGATCTTTTTTTCTTTGTCCACCTCAGTGACAGACTGCACTATTCCTTCCAGGTATGCTCCAGTCCAAAACCAGACAGACTAGTTCTTCAAGGTACTGTGTTTGGGAGATTTTGGAGTCCTCCTCCTAAACTTATATACCTGCTGAGCCTTAAACTTCTAAAGCTGAGGCAGCCCTTCATTTGAGGTTGAAATTGATGTGT
The DNA here is from genome assembly GCA_013397135.1 of Pachyramphus minor. Taxonomy (NCBI): domain Eukaryota; kingdom Metazoa; phylum Chordata; class Aves; order Passeriformes; family Tyrannidae; genus Pachyramphus; species Pachyramphus minor. The sequence continues at coordinate 264,271 of VYXB01004823.1, read as the reverse complement.
TGGTGGAACCACACAGTTGTGGAAGACTTTTGTTTTGATGGTTAAGAGGCAAAGATGTGGTTACTTCTGAGCAGGGATAGGATGGATGTGAGACAGCACTGAAGGCATTTTCATGTTGCCAGCTGGGTGGATGCAGGCCCACTCCCTCACACTTACGAGGCCCAGTACCAACCTTGTGAGGCAAGCAGGTACTGCTGAGACAAAGCTACAGAAACACTTTGTGATGGAGTTTAACAGTCACAGGAGGGAGCTGGTGTCCCAAAATCTGTTTCATGTGTAAATATTAACCCTAAAGCATTTTGCTGAAGAGTCCCAGTTTTCCTAGGGTCACCCTCACGATGGGGCGAAATCCATCTATCAACCAGTCACTGTAGGTTGCCCACACTGCATGTGATTGGACTAAAATAATTTGCTAAGACCACTGTCACTGCTCAGAAATAGTTGCTACTGTGGGGTGTGCGACACGAGTCGTGCTGCAATTCTTTTGTCAGCTTTGCAGACCTGCGGGCTCCCTGTGATGTGATGCCCCTGAGGCTGTGTGCTGACAGCTGTGAGACTGGCCATAGACAGCTGGACTTCTGTGGTCCTCTAGAGTGGGTCGATGTGGGCAGGGGGGCAGTGAATACAAAATGCATTTGCTTTCCAGGATAGTGAGTGGTATTCCAGGAGAAGGGGGCAGAAGTTGGTGATTCCACTTAAAACAGCATTTGCTACTATTTTTTCCCTTTTCTGTCTACTAAAGATAGGGGTCAACCCAAGTAGTGTTGATCTTGTGAATATTGGCAAGGATGAAGTGGTGAAAATGAAGCCAGGCCAAGTTTTGCATATTGTGAATAACCTTTACCCCTACACGGTGCAATTTGCGGAAGAGTCAGGGAAAACTGTTACAGAAGCAGAAGAGAGAACAGAAACCCACAAGGTGCCACATGAGGACTCCTGTGAGAATGATGATGCAGAGCTTGTGCCCAGAAAAACAATGAAGATGGAGGTGGTGGATTCACAAGGCAGTTCTGCAAAGACCAAGCTAAGCAATATCAATGTATCTCCGTGTGAAGGAACTTCAAGCAAAAAGGCAAGTGTATTGTCCTGGGGTTGTCTCTTCCATGAGGGCTTTGGTCTTCTTCTTTTGTGGATTCTAGTGGTGGGGAGGTGTTTTTGGTGAACAGAGATCCTCAGAGCATACGGAGCGTGTAAGCTGATCTGTGCTGATGCAAGGACTGTTCTTTTGGCATCACCCAGGCCCTGAGACAGTTACTTGGGACCCCTTCTAACCTCAGCTGAGGGTTGTGTGTGTGTGTGAAGGGGCTTGTTTGTAGCAAGTGAGGATTCAGTCTCTGGTTTCTGTTGCAGTTTCTTCTAGAAGGACAGTCCACATGAACTCTGTTTAGCTGGAGTCACGCAAGGATACAGTCCTGGCTCTTGTTGTCTAAAAGCAAACACACAGAGAATGGAACAACTTGAGGCTTTTTTGGTTTGTTTGTTTTTAATTGCATGGGGTTTTTTTCCCCTTCTGCTTTGTTCATTCCTCATAGTAAAACCATGTTTACATTAATGAATGTAACCAGCCAGAATCATTTGAAAGGGAGTTTTTAGCCCTGTGAACACAGGCAAAGTAAAAGACTGCTTAATGCATTTGGAATTAGTGCGGTTGCTGGAGGAGAAGGCACAGAAATTAAACCCCTCAGGACAAAATTTCAGGTTGCAGTGGGCTAACGACCTACGTCATTTGTGGACTTGGGCTAGTTACACTGGGGCCAGATCTGTGGAATGAATGGGCAGGTAAGACTGTTACACTGTCAGCATTATAATAATGCTTGAACATCATCCTCTGTACAAATATGATGAGGGTCATCATTGCTTGTAAAGTGATCTGAAGACATAAAACATCTGTTTTGAAAAAGGCACACTCGAGGCACCCCTTCTATTAGGTGTTCAGTAACCAAGTGAAGAGAGCAGCTATTGTTGGCTTGATCTTTTGTGCCTTTCTTGTTTCCTCTACAAGCCACTGCACAATACAAAAAAAATCAGTACATCTAAGAGTAGGGCCACACCCCACAACTACTTTGTTCTGCACAGAGCAGTGTGGGATAGGACAGTTAATGGAGATCTTTGTACTTCCTGTGTCCCTTGTGATCCCTGAAGCAGAGGGCCTCATGCCATGACATGTGCATGCAAACTATTAAATTCAAACAGAATTAGAGCTCCCTGATGTTAGATTTCCAACAATTGAAAGATTTAACTTTTCAGCTTCACAGTATCTTGTTAAAAAGTTTTCAAAAGTAGCTTTTTGGGGGCGGCTGGAGCAGGTGTGTGGGTATTTTATAGAAGGAAATAGCTGTCATTCAGCTGTTATTTTACTGTTACATACCAGTGAATGTTTTTAACTGAATCATTTAAAATATATAATCGGATGCTTAACTGCCTTGTAATTTATTTTGTTCCTTTTGTGCTGTAGGAACATTTAGGACACTGGAGTCAGGGTCTAAAGAGCTCCATGCAAGATCCAAAACTGCAGGTGAGGGTTGTACACTTGTACTTTAGAGTAGTTCCTGTCTAGCAATGCTAAATGAGCTTGCTTTCTTACTCCTGCAGTTTACTTTAATGATCTGGTTAACCAGTGGACTGCTGCATAAGGGCTGAATTGTACTTGCATCTCTCTCTGTAATAACATTAATTGGGGATGATTTTGCAGATTATTGATTTTACAGAGTGTCATTATCTTCATTATCTTTGAGTTCTCCATGCTATCAGATTTGGCCAACAGATTTCAAAAATGTTGGTGGAAGAGCAGGTGAGCCATGTAGTTGCTTTGTTTCCTCAAGGAAACCAACAAAAATGGGGTAGAGGCTTGAAGCAAGTCATGGAGATTCCTGTTTTCCTGTAGTCAGCATTGCCTTGTTTCTAAGCATAGTGTAGTTTCCTGATTTCCAGCAAACTTAACTTTGACACCTTTGTGCCAGGGGAAAGGATCTGACCCCTGGCTTCTCCTTGACCTGGTTTCTTTGTTCCAACAGGAATTTCCCTGGGTAATTTCTTTTAACTTTGTGCACATAACCAGGGTTATCTGTCCCAGGTGCAGAATCCGGCACTTGCCCTTCTTAAACTTCATACAGTTAGTGATTGCCCATCTCTCTGGATTTGTCAAGGTCTCTCTGCAGGGTCTCTCTGCCCTGGAGGGAGTCGACAGCTTCTCCCAGCTTAGTGTCATCAGCAAATTTACTTAGTATTCCTTCAAGTCCTGCACCCAAGTCATTTATAAATGACTTAGGGCCTAAGATGGAACCCTGTGGAACGCCGATGTCACTGCACTCACTATAACTCTTCATGCCCAACTTGTGATCCATTTGCTCACTTAGCTGATAACTTATCAAAGGCCCTATTTCTCGATTGATTTTTTTTTTTCATTCAAGTCTGGAGTGACTGCATACAGTTGTAGAACTGGATGCTCATTGTCCTGGAATTGCCAGCACTTTCAAGTGAGTCTGTCTGTAGGGAATGATAAAGTTACAGAAATTCTTGCTTACTTTTTAATCATGAAGCTTAATTTTCATCCCTCAAGTGGAATATCATACAGCACTTACCAAAAAAGTGTTTTTTGACCTAAAATAGAAGCATAAAATGTAAGAATAGAAAGCTTTTCCTTTTATAAAGTATGTGAAGAGCGATGCTCCATCGTGCAATATTATGGAAGAGGGTGCTTATCCCGGAGCAACTTAGTTCCAGCAAAAGTTCTCTTTGGATAACATCTCAAAAACTACTAAATGTAGTGCGTATAGGAATAATATAGTTATCTTTCATCAGAAAGTAATCTAGTTACTTGGTTTTTTGCAAGGTTTACAAAGATGAAAAGACTGTAGTCATCAAGGATAAATATCCCAAAGCACGTTACCATTGGCTTATCTTACCGTGGGAGCCAATTTCAAGCCTGAAGTCAGTCACCAGGGACCACCTTGAACTCCTGGAACACATGCATGCAGTTGGGCAAAAAATGATCGAACAGTGCCCTGCCAGAGAGAGCCTGGAGTTCAGACTGGGTTACCATGCTATCCCCAGTATGAGGTAAGACCTGGAGGAGTCATCATCTGGAGACCCTGTTCTTCCAGTTATACAGATTTGTGGCTGTGATTTGTAAGGTGATTTGACATTGCTAGAGAACACCTAATCCTCCTGAGCACCACAAACAGCTTGGTGCCCAGGTCCTGTGCAGCACACTGCTGTGTAGATGCTGATGGGCTACACAGATGTCTTGGGTTGGGTGGGAAATGCCTGTTGGGTTCCCCTGGCGCAGGGCTGGGGCTGTGGGATGCCTGCGGTCCAGCCCTACCCAGCTCCCAGTGCCAAGTGCGAGGGCATCCCTGTCCCAGAGCACCAGTGTGGCCTGAGAGAGTGACTCTCGGGCCTGTCAAGTCCTGCCTGATACCAAAGAAGTATTTGAGTTTTGGGTGTAAATAAGTCCAGATCCCAGAGCATCCAAATGCCTGTAGATATGGCAGTCAGTGCTCCTAAGTTGTTCTCTGGTTCTTGAGTGAAGCTTTTGGTCACTGATCAAGTCCCATTCAGTTACTCTACAAAGTTTAAACCTTTGGTTTATTAAAACTACTGTCTGCCTTTCTGGAAACTAGCAGGAATGTAGACTGTAGTGAGGGGGCAATGGAATATGCAGGCTAGTAACCTTGACTGTTTAGGTGAAATGCTTGGTGAGAGATAGTGCTTCCAGAACAGACTGTGTTTCTTCTGTCCCAGGACTGAGGGCCAAGACTGACCCACAAAGCTCTGATGAATCATCAGTTTGCAACTGATACTACTGCAAAAGAACTTGGAGCGTTAACATTCTTCTCTCATATCTATCTTTTTTTTTTTCTCCAGTCAGCTACATTTGCATGTAATCAGCCAGGATTTTGATTCTCTGGCCCTGAAAACCAAAAAGCACTGGAACTCTTTTACTACCGACTATTTCCTAAACTCCCAAGGTAATATTAGAAAAGATATTTCATAACATGTAATCCTTCTCGCAGCTTCTGGCTTTCGGCTTTTTCTCCAAACAAATGTGTAAGCTGTGCATTTTGTTGCAGTACGTGAAAGGTTTTATTTGATTTCATGGGGAGTAGCACTAGGTAACAGTGCATTTTGTGGCTGGTTTAAATTCGAATGCAGCAATGACATGCTGTGCATGCAAAGCAGTGCACAAAGATTTGCAGTGTCATGTTTCATGACGCTATGTGGTCTCAGTACCTCAGGTTTCTTTTTTTTTTTCCCCCCAGATGTGATAGAGATGGTAAGAAGCAAGGGAAAAGTGATGGTGAAAGATCATGTCTCTGAACTTCTCAAACTGCCCCTCAGATGCCATCGTTGTAAACAACAGCTGTCCACAATCCCGCAGTTGAAGGAACATCTCAGGAAGCATTGGCCAAAATGACTTTGCAGAAAATGGTGTCTCAACCTGCCTTCGTATTTCAGGCCAAAACAAAGACTGCAAAATGTAAGTGGAAATGTGTGTTTGTTAACTGGAATGACAAACGTAATGTTGGGAAAAGTAGACTGGAAACAGCAGCATACTAACTTTGTAATAGCTTAGACAAAAAACCAACCCCCTCCTTCAACCAAATAAAAACATAAAGTGATTTCTGAAATTGAAGGTGTGTTTGCAGCTTTGCTGTGGTACAGCCACACTAACCTGTATGTGAGCCAAAAAGCACGGAAGCAGTGTTTTGTTTGGATGGAAGGATTTATTTTAATTCAAAAGCTGAACTGAGCCCAGATCTAGGTTTCTACTGAGAATGCAGAGAAACAATGCTTTAGAGGTCTTTCTAGTCATGTCTGCTGCCTATCACTGAAGTTTCTCCTAAGTGATAATGTGGCAGGTGCTGGTGTGGCTGACAGAATGTACTGTCAGTGTAGGGGAAGGAGCATGAGCTACAGCATCCACACTTTGCTGTGCCACTGAATGGCTTGACCTTTCAGTGCTGCTGAACTTCCCCTCAGCTATGGAGCGGACCTTGCCCCTCACCAGGGTGCAGGATAGCCATTGCTCGGGCTCTAAGTGGGGTAGACAATGTCTTTCATGTACAAAGATGTACTTAAGCATTTTTATATAAAAATACATGCATAGTGGGAGCCCCTGGTGGTCTAGTGGTTAAGGATACGGCACTGTAACTGCCGAGGCCCGGGTTCGATTCCCGGTCAGGGATACTCCCCGGGCAGGCGGAGCCCGTTAGCCCTGTAAGGCGATCCACCTACGTCCTGAGGACCTCGCTGCCACTGTCCAAGCTCGCTTGGCCCCGGCAGATGAACCTCAGGATTAAAGGGTGGGCTCAGTTCTGTGCGCACTGTGTCCCACCTAAAATAAATCCAATGCGCAGGCTGGAAGGCGTACAAAGACCTTCCTCAGATCTTCGTTCGCGAAGGCTGGCCATTATACATTTACATGCATAGTAGGCAATGATCAGCTTTACTGCTCCCCAGAGTAATACACTATCAAGGTTTGCAGTTGCTTGTCTGCATGCGTTGAGTTTGGTACAGAAATTGTGTGGTTTAATCCTGCCCTGTTTCTCCACATCGGGATTTTGGTGAGCCTCTGATCATTTGATTATTTTCAAGATGTGATTTTGCAGAGAGGCAGCAGAGCAGTACTCATAAACAGTTCAATTTCATCCTAAGCCCAGCTCTGACTTGTTAAGTAAGATGCCTTCTGGGTGCAATGGCTTTCAGTAAAAGAGCACACAGAGCTTTTGCCACACAAGGAAAATGCTGCTCCTAACTCTTGATAACACATTTTGTGGGAAGAGGGTGCCCTCTTCTTCTGTCCCCCCAAGCAGCCGCACACTCCAATGGGCAAACAGTAACTTGTGGCTGCTGGAAAAGAACAAAGATGTTCTCGTCATGGAACTGTCCCCAAAAATGGGTTCTTTCACCTGGTGTGCAAGGAGCCACATTTATTTCATGCTGGCGTAGAGAAGGGTGCTGGATGGTGAATCCACAGAGCCAGCACACCCACTTACGGCCAAGCAGTGTGTTTATATTTGCAAAATACCTAAGTCTGTAGTTACCCAATTTCTAAATACACGTCTACTCAATAGCTATTGGACAATCTTTTGCCTGCTTCAATTTAAAGGTACAAAGCATTTCAAATTTGTTGTGCATGTTCAGTAGGTAGGGGTCTTCACTTGGAGGTAGGTAACCTAAGCTTTAGAGGTAGGGCCTTCACATTATAATGAGCTAAAGGACACATTTTTAGCAGATTTAGCTAATTTCCGTAAAACTTACTGAACATTGCAAAGGCAGTGTCCAGTATCTAATTCAAGATCTCTGTGATATCTCTTTACTTGTTTCAAAACTGTTCTGCAACACCTTTCTGTTTCCCTCTTTTCTGGGTCTTTAAAATATTTATTGTTCTCTTGTGATTCACTCTGCAAGATCTCATCCTAAACCACTCATCTTTGACCAGAACAGGGCACAGTAAGTGTGAGGGGTTGGGCCTGGCCTAATTTCGAACACCCGTCACACTTAAGCTTTTGCTGACATTATTAATAATATGCCTTAATTTAGAAGGCAAAACTGAAAGAGAGTAAGAAACCATGATAAAAGCACTGCAAGTCTGTGGATTCACTCTTTACACAAACTAGGGCTTCAACTGGCCCCAGAGATGAGGTAGTGCTGCTGCGTTGCAACACGAACTATTTTGGACCAAGACCAGCTGAAATGTTGGAGAACCATGATCTTCCTCATGGCAGACACAGGCCAGAAGGGAAAACCACAAGATTCAGAGTTAAATGCATCTGAAGCCACAAGGGTCAGCCCCTGTCTGTGACTAAGGGCAGCGTCAGGGCCATGAGGGAAACTAAAGCAGCATTTGTAGACACTGGCACAGGTGTGTGGCTTTGCAGGGGATCTATGGCCTTCCCACATCCTCTCATGTATAGCTGGTAAGCTCACACAGGAGACTGGGAGCAACCAAAAAGACATCTTTTTTTGGAAGAGAACTTCAGAATAGCAACATAACCTTAACACTAATAAGCCAGTAAGACATAACAGTGGTAGACTGAAAATGTGCCCAAGATACCTTGGAGTGTATTTTGCAGATGAAGATTCAGCCAGAGGACCATGCCATGCTGTTCTGGTGTCCAGTCACTGACACGGGGAGAGATGATGAGATGAAGTTCGAAGAATTTCTGCTGTCCCTGTTGCCCGCCCGTCCCATTTATCAATGTACTCTTATGGAAAAACCTCATCTCTTGTGGTGGAAGGGGGCAATGGCACTTTGCATGTGGCTCCCCATCTGTGAAGGTTATGTTACACGGAGCATCACTGAGGTTATGCTAGTTTGGACATCACACGTTATCTCATGAAGTTACTAAATGTGTAGTCACAGTACTTGACAATAGCCTGAAGTCATCCCCACACCACCCAGATATGCCCAGATAACTCAGAACAGCTGGAAACAAGAGGCACTCTGATGCTTCACCCTGACAAAGGACTGTTTTACCTCTCCACTCCAACAAGCCCAAGGCCAGCACAACACACAGGGCACAAGACTGAATGGTCATTGTGATATAAGGCACAAACCCACTGATCTGCAGCACTGGATGTGCTAATGCCATGCAGTGAGAACACAGGTTACTGCTTTGTCATTAAATACCTCCAACAGACAGGAGGTGCCTTGGTTTTGCTGGCATTTTTCCACAGCACCTGAAATGGCCTGCACTGAACATAGCTGCTGGGCCAAAATTAACTGAAAGGGTTTCCAGCCTTGGCCTCTTCCTCTGCTCCCGGAACTGCTGCTCTTACTTCTGGCATCGGATTACAGATTCTTGGGTGAAAGCTAAGCCTCAGGTACGAGACCAGCTTCCAGATGATACAGTTCTGCAGTAGTGCACAGCATTATCAGGGTACAGCTGCTGATCTGTCAGTGCCATACAGAAGCATTAGTCCATCTTCTTTAAACTCAGTTAATTAGTTAGGTAATTATGAGGTAGTATTACCCATCAGACCATGACACTGACACCTCCTGCCCTGCTTTTACTCATGTTTTCCTCTGCGTAAGATCTCCCTGGTGTGAACAGGCAGTTTCAGGACAGCAATGGCTGTTGGCACTGCAAGGTTCACTCTGATGTAACAAAGCAATAGTGACGAAAAACTGGAATTAGCAACATCCAGCTTCAGCAGAGAAAACAGTTAATTTGTTTACTAACTACAACAGTTTGCTATTGGTACAAACTTACTGGTGAGACCTAAAGCAGGCTGAAGTACTTAAAATGTGGCCTGTCATCCTGGCATGTACCATCCAAGGGAGTTAACAGTGGTGGGAGATGTTGGATTCAGCCAACAGCACTCAAAGCTCCACATCCTTTTGCTCCCCAGCCTTGCAAATCACCGCTGCAGTGACCTGTGAGTGGCTGTTCCCGTGAGTGTCAGACACCACAGAGGTCACAGTCACAGCTGCAGGTGGAGGGACCCTTCACTTGCACAGCCCTAAGAACAGGAGAGGACAACAAGAAGCCAGGACAACAACAGTTTCTGTAAAGATATAATGAAATTATATGAAAAGTTACAGGGATTCCTTGGCTTTTAGTTACTGCAGAAGATGCAGTTTCCACTGTAGATTTTTATTGAATTTTGGTGGAGTAAATACATCTGGATCTGAAAGGCAAATGGAACAAGTGTCAGAACAGGGGGTAACAGCAATACAGTTTCTTCAAGAGCTGTCAACTACTTAGTTCACTTTTCTTAAATCAAAGGACACTGAGAAATCTCTCAGCATCTATCATTTCCCTTTAGTGACTGATCACCAGCCTGCACAGAGGAGTGCCTCCAGCAGAGCTGCTTACACAAGAAAATCTCTGGGGCACATCAAATCCCCTCTCAGCTGTTACTGTTCAGAAAGAGGAGGTAGCGTCACACAGCAGAACTCCGTTCATTCTCCTGTCACTGGGCAATCATACACAACAGCCAGCTTGCTCTGATCAGCATCAATAAGAGCCGCAAGGCTTTTTCTGGAGCCAGCCTTGGCAAGTGGCACTAGGCAAGTCCCATCTAGAGGTTCCTTAGAGGATCTCCCCAAGCAATTCCAGGACTAGCAGGGGGGAAGAGACTGTGGGACTAGTGGGGAAGAGGGAAGACAGGGCAGTTAGGCCAAGCCTTTGCTAGGTCTCTCAGCCCTAATTTTGCATTAACTACAAGAACTCCAAGATGGCAAAGTGACATGACAGACTGTCGTGGTCAAGACTGTCCTCGTCAAGACCCTGGCCTGACTGCCAAAGCCGCATACAAAAATTCAGTAGGTAAGTTACCTAACACATTCCTTAAGAAATCAGATTTTCAATTCCCTTGCAACAGACTGACATTACACATAGAGGAGTCAGGAGCACAACTGAGACAGTTTTAGCACAGGAATTTGGAGTAAATAAACCTTGTCAAGATGGCTGCTCACTTGCCATGAGGCAGGACAGTACACCATAAAGGAAAGCAAGAAACGCCTACAGCTGAATAACTGGTACAACTGTTGGCAGGTAGCAATGGTTGGAGAACCTCAAAGCCCACTAACCTCACTGACATTTCACATCCACACCTAACTCAGAGCCTCAACTAACCTTGTACAACAGGAGGCATCATCTTCTTCTGCTGGTAGGCAGCCATAATGCTGTTTGCAGTTGAATTGGGTCCCAGGACCTGTAAATAGAAGCAATAGCCATGTTCCAACCTGAACAAAGCAAGGCTAAGGGCACAGATACTCTCAAAGGAAATTCTGCTGTTAGTGTAAAAAAGCAGAAGCACCTGCATGCAGGAGACCTCAGAGTACAACGTGAACAGGAATGTGTGATCAAATCCAGTAATGTCTCAGAAAACAACATAGAGGCAGAAAGAAAACTGCTTTTGCACAGCTCTGAAGGACAGAGAACCCTTATCCTAGCACTGACTTCTTCACAGCCCTGTAAATGTCATGACTTGGCAGTACTAATTTCATTATAGCACCATCAATATTTAAAGTTCTTTTGGGAGTCTCAGTTCCCTGTCACATAGAAGAGTGTTAATCTGTCTTCACAAGTCCTGCTGATCAGCAGTTAGGCAGAAGAGGTTGGGGAACATTTGTGTTCACAATGAACACTCAGAAACGACTTCTTAGAAATACAGACTATTACTCTGGAAGGGAACTAACTACAGTCCTAGTGATTTCCTTATTTTGCATTAATCTGAAGCTTAGAAACCTGACATAAGCCTTCTTTTTGCAATATATCCCTCATGACATACTGGTTTAGACTAAACTGACGGGTCTGGTAGCTTTTCACTTCGCACCACCACATTGGACAGCCACTACTCTAGTACACATAAAAGCTATGCTAACACTTCTACCATTAGGCCTAGAAGAGAAAACTGTTCCCATGTTCTACAAATGGCTTAAAATAAAGCTCACAAAAAGAAGTCACCACTAGGACAAGGTAAGACAAGCTTCAGGATGTCCAAAGTGGCATTCAGTGCAAGGACACAGTAGGCTATACCTGTTGTACACATCTAGAGTGTACTGACTGGGAAGGTACTGCACAGAATGTCTACTGAAAAAAAAAACAAACCAGCTTTTAAAAGTCAGGGAAGGATTCTGGGCTCTTTGCTAAGTAATACAAAATACTAGTAAACACTTGGTATTGTATAGCAGGTGTAATAGGTATTGTGGATGAGCACAGACCAGGTTGACAGAGTTCTGTTGCAGGTCTGGAGTCCAGATTTCTGGGAGTGAGGTCTCCATCAACTGCAAAACCTCTTCCAGGACTTGCTGCAGTGCCCCAGCTTGTTCATCATAACCAAAGAGCACAAGCTGCTTCAGAAGGATGTGTATATCTCCTGCAGGAGGGAAGGGCAAGCAAAAGCAATTAACACAGGTATGCTAAATAAACAGCTGCTTTTCTTCGCTATCAGTGCATAGGAAGGAGAGTGGCAACTCAGAACTGGTTCTGTCCCTATCCAGCTCCCACAGTGCCCGAGTACAAAAGACAAACCTGTAGCAAAACTGACAAGGACTCGCTTCTCTGCTCCCAAATTTCAAATGCAGGGAACTCACACTATTACATGTTATTCCAACCACAGAGGCCGAGGAACTAAACCAAAGGCCGACATGGATGGTTGTACGGACCAGACAGCTTTTCCTTCCAACGCACACAGTAAGAACAAGAGGGGGCACACTGCCTCAGCTGTCCTCACAAGCAGAGTGGATTAAGACCACCAAGTGTCCTACCCTTCACAGACTCAACAGCACGAACGTTTTCTCCCAGGACTTCCAGAAGGGCAATGTCTTCAAAAGGGCTCCCCTCCTTCAAGCTGTATTTCTTACGCTCCGCCTTGCGCCGATTCTTTGAGGATCGCCTGAAAAGGAGTGCACTCAATTACAGCATGCACAACAGGACTGGATGTTAACAGGGTAAGTCTGAAGGAACGTCAGCAGTGTGCATCAAACTTGTTACTTAAGTCCTTACTCTCTACAATGACAGGGGACTTCGTGTAAACTTCAGCACTGTGACAATGTTTTCAGTGCTATTCAACCAATATCCTTTGTGGTCTAAAACACCAGACAGGAGTCAAACTGTTTCTCTACTACAAAAAAAACTGTTCTGTGTTCCAGCAATGTTAAAGCATTGCTCTAAGCACAAAGCAGTAGTCACTATCAGGCAAAGATGAGCACCACTTGAAACACTGGTGCCACGGTTGGTGCTTGTGTGTGCACATTTTAATTTTTGCTGTCTCCAGAGCCTCTTACCCATTATCACAGGAAAACAACTTAATTCATAGGCCAGCCTTAGCTGCATAATGTTTCCAAGTGATCAGCACACTCTGGCACAGGTGTGCACAGCTGAATACTAAGCCTGCATTCTCTTTCTTTTTACATCTGGCNAAAAAAAAAAAAAAAAGTGCCCTAAAAAGCCCACAATTTTCCCACAACTCTATTTTTCCCCATTTTAGCTGGGAATTCAGAAGTGGTCCCACAGACTACACCAGCCTGTAACATACCACACCCCATACTGCAGCTCATATTCTTAAGAACACTCAAAAACAACGCAGACGCCCACTGTGGGAAGACATTGGTATGAGATTCAGCAGCAACCCCCACACACCAAGTGCTGAACCAGGGACAAAGAACACAAGTCATGCGCACAAGCTGTTAATGTTTGAGAGGCTCTGCCTGTATTCTGTGTCAAGCTTTCTACAGCCAGCTATTCTGGCAACATGCCCAACACCCACAGAGCCAGATCCTGCCCAAAGTCTGTGCTCACAGCTCCTCTGCTGGGCACTCGGTTGCACTAGTAGCTTCTGGCATTTTCTGCTCTTTCCCTTCCAATAGGAGTTAAAATAACTATGAAATGCCTGTAATTAAACCAGGTTCAAGGCACACACAGTTGCAAGGAGGAGCATGAGCAAGCTGACCTCCCAAATGCTGGTGCCAGAACAGTCACTACCTAATTTGGAGGCAGATACCTACGCTGATATCCTTGAATTGCTGTGTGAATATTTGCTGTTCATGTCACTGGCTGTCACAATACTGCTGGTTTCAGAGAAAAGCTCCAATTCTGGGCAATTAGGCACTTCATAATCTGCAAAACACGGTAACGATTGTCACAGTATGGAAAAAGATCAGAGTTATTTCAAGCTTTCTCTCTGGGTGATCAACGTAGTTTTGCTGGGCAGATTCATTCTACCTGCTGGTGTTCTGGAGCATTATGGTTCTCAATCCCACTCAGCCAGCACATGAGAAGAAACAGCAATTGTGAGAACAACACCGTTCCTCTTCCCTGAGGGGGACAGTGATACTGAACAGCGAAATCAGAGGAATGGCAATCTCAGTGCAGCAGATCTGGACCAGGACAAAGCATTCCGCTTTCAGAAAAATTCCCTGAGCCTCTGTGAGCTGGCAGGTGAATATGACTACAGGTACTCAGCACAAAGGACATGCAGAGCACTGTCTCACCCAGCCAAGATGGCACTTTGGAGACAATGCTGTGTTATCTTGAAGAGCTTTCAAGGTGCATTTTGATCCCATGAAAGCTGTAAGACAAGATATCGCTGAAAATACAGCATAAGGAAGGCAAAACAACCACACTTCAAGTATGGTATGAGCAGGGCGTGGGGACAGTGCTATTCTACTGCTGTAGATGCCACTGGAGCTGGGGCAGGGCACAGCTCTACAAGAGCAAAAGGAAACCACAAAGAAAAAGATGATCACAGTCACTTCAATACCAACCCTGCAGGCTCTCACAGGCCTTCTCCTTCAGCTCGCGGACCACTTGCAGGCGACTCTTATAGCGAAGAAATGCTGTTTTCTGAGAATCTAGGAAGATCAGCTGACTTTTCTGAGCTGCTCATTGAGAAAATCAGAACATCAACATTTGTGCAAGAGAAACAGAAAAGCATTTTTTACACAAGCACAGTCCTCAACAAGCTCAGAAGTCAGGTGCAGAGCACACAAAAGAACTGAAGTGTAAGGAAATACAAAGCTAATAATACATGAGACCACCAAACAAGATACTCTTGGATGTGGAGTGAATTAACCTGCCACACAAGTGTTTTATAGAAGAAAAGTCTTGTCTCTGATACAGAAAGACCAGAAAGCTCTGTGGCTAAGTCTCTTTCCTTTAATTAGACTTAAACTAAAGAAATAAAATTCCTCAACTAATAAAATGTAGCATGAGAAGAAGAACAACGAATAATGGTAACAAAACATCCTTCCTGGATGGAAGAATACAGCTATCAAGTATTTTTTTCTCCAGAACTACTCAAAACTTATAGGACACCTAGCCATTTTCCTAGTTCATAGCCCTGCTGCCACATGTGCTCTGGAACCAGGACTGTCCTTCTTGTTATGGACATGCAGACATAGATACCTTTGCAGTTTGTAACTGTGAGCTCTAGAAAAGTTTAAAAGGAGCCTGACTAAGCTAAAGAGAGCCCATGACACTGCAGGACTTCAAGATGCATTGAGTAGAGCCAAATGCAGCTAACTGACATGCATCAGTTAGGTGGAAGCAAAGCGTCCATACAGCTTCCAGTATTGATTGGAGTGCTGTGACCCAGTAAAGACCACCTTTAGCCTCTATAGCACAGAGATCAGATTCACCTTCCAGAATAGCAGGTTTCAAGTTGGTCTCCAAGATATCCAGTCTACCATACTTGTGAATCTGGATTAGAGGAAGGAAAGAATGTATTATTTAAGGATCTAACCCAGACCACATCCTTTTGTTCTTGCACTCTAAACAAGTACTTCCTTTCCACAAGAATTCTTGTTCTTGTGCTCTGAAATGTCTTACCAGCCTTAAAGCATCTTCCCAAAGAGCCCCTTCTAAGAGCAGAAGAACAGCCTCTTCATAGTCCTAGAAGGAAAGAGCAACCACGGGCTGCTGCTGATGCTAGTAATACACATTCAGGTAGCAGCTATTCAGATGCATATGTCTGTGCAGCAGAATCATAGTTATGACGGGAAAACACTACTATGCCAGGTACTTTGAAGTGTTGATATAAAAAAGCCACATAAGCAAACAAGAACCAAAACCCCACCAAAACTATGTTACAGTAAGGGGAAAACCTTCGAGAACTCTGTCTTCCTTACTCCAGCCCTCATGCTTCAGCTCTCTGAGACTAAAGGTTTCCATACCAAAGCATGGGGAGCTTCATGAGTGGAAAAACTCAGGTACAGAGTGTTTATCCCCACCCTGCTCACTGCGTCACCAGGACCTGCTCTGCCCTCCCCAGGGGAGCCCATGGCACAGACTGTTTTGCTGTCAGCATGGATGGAGTCACATATGGTGCAGAACAGAGAAAACATAGATGGTGTATGTACCTGACAAAGGGTATTACTGGGGCACAGACACGAGGGTGATATGTTACCTGAGAGTACTGTTCCAGGAGTATGGCTGCCTCTGCATGCCTTCTCTGTTCAACTAGTTTTCCTACAAGAAAAGGTGGAGTTTCAGCTTTTCAGAAACAGCTGGATTTTGTGCCACAAAACTACAAAGTAGAGGAAAATCCCACTCAATGAAGCACTTCCTATCTGTTCTCACACACACACACTCAATTGCTAAATTATAGCTGTAATTTAAGAAGGGCACCAGAAAACAGTATTTAAGGCAAGACATGAAGGATTCAGAAAAAGCAAATACTGCAGTATCCAGCTGAGGAAGACTACACTCCCAGAAGCCATGTTCCCACTGTGTTAAGTGGGCCTTTCATAGACTGGACCTGTGAGTAAGGCTGAAGTCAGGACGATGCCCCATTTCTCTTGCTGCAATATATGCCAGGTCCACAACCCATCTCACACATGCAGTCTGAGATGCACTAGTGAGCACAAATTCTGAGACCAGCTACCTTCTTCTCCTGCATCAGGACAACACACAGCTTTACATGTACCAGGTGGTCTTAACTGCTAACAGGCTTTAGGGGAAAACATTAAACTGCAGCTCTGAATTATGTAATAGCTTTCAAGATATGCGATTAGGCACAGTACTTGCATCAATGATGTCCAGAGGCCTCAGTAATGTCAGACACTTCAGAGCATGTCTATTCCCCCAGGTTAACCAAGGAGGCAATTTGGAACTGCAGTCTAGCAACCAGTTGCAAGGAAACAGAGCAAGAAGACGTCAGCATGGGGCAGCCAAGGCCACAGCTAGCTCCTGGGTGCCTATCAACACAGCTCCAACACATTTTGGTTTCTTTGAGAAACAAAGGTGATTGCACAAACCCTTGGGAAGCATGGGATCTTTGTTCTCCTTTAACAAAAACGCTGCTGAATACTGAGGGTTTCACTGAATTTTATAAAAAACCAAAATGAACCATAAACAACAACAGCCAGTTTTGCTCTGCACACTTCCATCTCCTCAAGGCCTACCTGCCATGCTCCGTGCCAGACCGGACAGCTTATCCTTTGTGTAACCAAGCCGTGATGCCATGCACAGGGCTTGCTGCCAGCTGCCACTGCTCTGAAAAGCATCAAGTGCTTTTGCAAAGATGCCAGCACGAGCAAATATCAACGCAGCCTGTTCACACAGCTGCTTCTGAATCAAGTACTCCCCATATGCGTTACTGATATCCTGAAAAAAGAAAAATAAAAAGTTAGCTGTAAAGCTAGTAGCAGTCCTCCATTAGTAAATATTAATGGCCCATTAACAAAAGCCTACTACCCCCTCCTCCAAGGGGCTTCCAGGCACAATGTTTCTACCCCATTTCAAACTTTTTATCAAGCCAAAGGCTGATGATCAGCGCATGGAGACATTTCAGAGTGAAAGTGACACGGGGCAGTACGTACCAAACGCTGGGTAAACTACATACTGCAGGAAATCAAACCCTTCATGTGAGACCACTCACATGAGCAGTTTTTGTTAGAATATCTCTCTGAACCAACTTACTTCAGGAGGCACACACCGGCACAAGGGAACAAGCAAGCCCTGCAGTTCTAGGCACAGGCTATTTGAAGGGATCTGACTGGAAGGATACGAAAGGAATAATAGAAGACTTCCAATGAATCATTCAGGAACAGACCTCCCTCATGAGTAAAGAGTCCTTTCTGCTTATTGTGTTGCAAACAGACCAAGTTTCTCTCTTTCCCCTCTTACTCAATCTGCTCCTTTTACAAAGGCTTGTGTGTTGTACATTTACAATATCTGAATTAAATTATATTAAATGCATTTACATTTTTCTCAGCCTTGGGCAAGCTAAAGTTCTTCAGTAATACTGAAACCAACAAGGGACACTGCATACTAGGAAACAGCACAACTGCAAGTGTCCCAATCTCTATAGCACTTTTCAGAACAGTTTAGGGATAGCAAAGTGTCTCCACACAATCTGCAAGCCAGACAGAGGCCAAGACAGGAAGAAGTTGTTCTGTGGTAATGGAAGTTCATCAGCACAGCACAAGACAGTGCACCACAAGAAACTGGAATTCCAGGTGCTCTCTGGGTCACGGGACAAAAGAAATAACAGCCAGTCCTTCAATGACTAGGCCCCACAGGGTTAATCCTAATAGTCACTCTAACTATCATCTCAGAGGAGTGTCTCAGACACCACTGGAACAGCAATCACCAGCAGAACCAGAACACAAGCAGCTGCTGTTTCATTCCTGCCCTCTTGCAAAGTGCTGAGGACACGCAAACACCTGAATAAGAGACTGAAAAGCTTGGAACTGCAGTGTCACATGCTTACACACCTTGTACTCCTGCGTGCTAGAGGGGTACAGCTTCAAGGCTTCACTATACAGATTCTGATCCTTCACCAAGTTCAGAAATTCAGAGAAGTGTACAGGACCTGCAGAAATAATTTACTTTTTGTAAAAATAAAAGAGAAAGCACACAGCCCTCGCAGCTCCCAGACAGTCTGGATTCATTACATCAAGAAGCAACTAGAGGTGCTTGGGTGCAAGAGCAAAAAGCACCTGCTCTACTATCGTAAAATCAGGGTGTTCACTTCCTTAAGGTTTGCTCCACTTTTGCCAGAGATACCAACTGGGCACAAGTCACTTAAGCAGGAACAAAACAAAACTTCTGCTTCACGATCACTTCCTGCTACCTGAAGCTACCCTTCAAAAAGCATGCAGCCAAAGTTCACCGTGCATTACCAGGAAGGAAGATGACCTTCTGTAATCGTTCTCTTTCTTCAGCTATTTTACCAAAAGGCTCTCCAAAATTAAAATCTTACACTGCAGAAATTCTCCTTAGGACACCTACCACATTTGCTGAGGTGCCCAAGAGCTTTTGTGTATCTCTTTAAGTGTCTGTCGATTGTATATCGCTGATAATTGGTTTCCATTTTCCGGAGAGTATTTAAGAAGGGCAAGTATTCTTTTGGGTCCTGCAAAGAATAGGAAAAACTGCAGTTAAGCTAATCTGCTAAAATCCTTATTAGCCCCCACCTTCACCAAGAGAGAGTCCCATATTTGAAAATACATAATACCCTAAAAAGGCTTTTTTTTTTTTCTTTCCAAATGTAAGTAATTTCAGAGGTCAATTCTGTACACGTGCTCTTGCCAGGAATGATTAACTTAAATTACCTGGCTCCCACGTAGACTTTGGCAGTATCTAAAGGCCAGTGACATTTAAATTTCAAGGCTGTTATGTCATATCAAATATTAGTTTCTCTTAGATATTATCATGTATAAATTTGCAGCCACAAAGCTGATCAATGTCCCCCACACCAAAGGTCACAAAACCCACTAACATGAATTGGGTGTTCTAAGTGATGGACAGCAGGCTTTATTGTAACATTTGAAAATTCTGAAGATCCTAATGGGCATTTCCACTCAGAGATTTAACATTTAACCCGCGGGAAGATACACACTGCTATCATGAGCACCGCTGAATAAGCAAGAATGGCAAGAGTAGAGCTGGGAATGGAAGGCCTGCAGTTCCAACACTTCAGACACCAGTCCCTCCCTTCCTCAGAGGTATTTTGCCCCACTGCTCTAGAAGAACACCATTTCACCTTGAGCACAAGCAAGTTTCCAAAGCTGTGCTCAAGAAGTACTAAGGGATGCCGAGATGTGACACCTTCCCAGCACCATCCCAAGCACACACAGGACTTCTGAGCAACTGGAATCCTGCCTGGGTGAGAACCATTACTAACAGAATATGCCGTCTCATCTGCAGACTCTAAAGAACCTTTGAGAAAGCAAACAAATAGTTCCTTGGCTGGAACTATAAGCAAAGACCTTTTGAGACTTCTCTGCCACCATGATGACTAAATCAAAGTCATATGTCCCCAAGGAATACTCATACAATTCGTTGACATCCACAAGGAAAAGCAGGTACTTCAGTGCTTCTTCTGCACTCACAGCTTTGATATCTGGAGTAATGCTTTCTGTAACAAGATAAAGAAGCTATGATATGATCTGTTACACCACCAGCAGTTGAACCCTGATGTGAGGGAAGGATGCATCCTCAAGCACAACCCTGACATCAGACAGGGTCTCTCAAACTAATAGCTTGTTCTGTCTTGCAGAAGGGGTTACTTTGCCTTTCCTGGGCAACTTCAAGAACCATCCCAAGCATAGTAAATTCTTAAGTGTGCAACTGTGACAAGTTAGAAGCATTAGCACAAAATACAGGTTTGCCAGCTTGAGACACTAGGACCCGAAATAGGAACTCCCTATCCCATGCTTTGAGAACTAGAATTACACTAGAAACCAAGAACAACTCCAACTCTAGGGTATCTGCTGACAAACCTGGATAAAAGGATGAGCTGAAGGCAGGTACAGAGCGTATCTTAGCTGATATGCTGTTGTACCTAAACACACCGAAGTTTCAAGTATATTTGTTTTCTGGCTGACTCCATAAACAGTCACCTTATAATAATTTTCCGGGTGAGGAATACATTCAGTGCAGGCAGCTCTGTGAGCAGCTGCAATGGGAGCTGCAGCTCTGGGGGCCCTGGAACCTGTGGCCCAGCCACAAGACCAGACATTTGGAGACACAGTGGGAGCTGAGGACCACCAGACTTATATGGGGATAGAATGTCAGGGTATAAAAGCCCTTGTAGGCCAGGGAGTCCTTTGTTCAGGGTCCCTTCTCAGAGGCACCAGCTTGAGCTGTTATTTTGTTATTTAGCTATTGAACCAAGATTAAATTATTTTAAGGATCTGGACATCTAAGACTCTGCCATGGGACACCTGGGGTTGAGCAGGTAAGGAAAGCCGGTCTGACTGAGTGAGTGTGGGGTGTGTAGCTGCAAAGGGGCTTCACTCCCAGCTCAGGTGGTGCGAGTGTGACTGCCAGAGTGGCTCTTGGATGGTTGGACAGGAAAGTTTCCTTAACAGAAAGCTCCAGCAAACCACCCATTTTCAAAACTTTTGAGTTCTTGATACAAAACCTCGAAGATCATGAACCTTCTGGAGAGCAATATCCAGTTCTGGAGGACTTTTCTTTACATGTGCTGTCAGTATTGATAGGCAGTATCTGAAAAGGGAAGTAATGAATGAAAAAGTGAGAAGGCAAACACTGCTTATTCCTTTTTTAGCACAGTTTTTGCAAGTTCTAATTTACGTTTTAGTAAAAAAAGAAACTAACAAAAAGAAACTTCTCAGACACTTGGATCTTTCTAAAGGAAGGTTGGAAACATGGGAAAAGAACAGAATATACCAGAAAGGTTTTTCTACTCAGCATGACTCCTCACACATGTCACAAAGCTGGAGGTCTGTTTTGAACAGAACGAACTTCCTTACCATGCCAGCCAGCATAATGAAGAGAACACACCCCTCTCTGAAAATACAGACAGCTGGACACAGTTTTCAAAAGGATATTTGTCATGAAAGTAGCCTTTTTTATAAAATGAAAGCTTTCTAGGATGTTATTTTTACTTTCATATATTTCAGAGTTACTACTTCAAAACAGGTTTCCAGCTAAGGAGGTGCTTTGTTTTCTGAAACAGTTTGCTGAAAAGTGTCTAAATTCTCAGGGCTCAAGCAGCAACTCACCACCTGTTGCTCCTCTATCCACTGTTTAACATGTAAGCTACCAACAGTTTAACACCGTTTCAGTAAACACTGTTATCATCCCATTTTCCCACCCTTTGTCCTTGTCTGGTGTTGATTCATCCAAGAAGGATGGCTACCAAAAAGCTAATAATTCAGAAATGTGAAGCTGATGATTTACAAAAACAATTCAGTCTCAAATGGAACAGCTGAGATCTTTGCAAAAGGCCAGCTGCTTCAAACAGTCAGCAACCCACTGATATGACAATCTTGCTCATGTCTCTCCATCTCTACCATTTACTACCAGAATGGTAGTAAAATGCTGTTTTGCTATCTGTAGAATTATCAGATGTGGTGGTTTCCAGGACAGCATCCTCAGCAGAAGGAAGGTATGGTGAGCTTGTGGAGCACAAACTCATCTCAGAGAACTGATGTCAAAGACAGCTTTGCTTTCTGCCCGTGACTTACTAGAAATCTCCCTAATGGTTTCCTTCACCCACAAGAAGAAAGTGCTCACTTTTGAGGGTCAATGTGTTCCATGGCAACTCTCATTACATCACATATGAGGTTAACTTTCTTCTGATCAGAATGCTGGTATGGTTGGGTATTACTGCTACTATTCAGAGATGGGTACATGCTCTTTGTGAAATCTTCTTCTCTAAATGAAAACAGATTACACGAATAACAACAGTGTCCCTCAGATAACCCAGAACAAAGACAATAACAATAAGAAACAGAAATGCATGTAGAAAATTACTACTCAACAAAATAGCTATGTCATGCTGTACTGACACACAGCCTGCCAGATACCCGAAAGCTCTCCAAAATCTCTTATCAGTCCCAATTGATTGTCAGCCAAGAGAAGCATTAAAAAAACCCCAACAAATGGTCAGAACAACTACTTCAGTTGCACAAAAAAAAAAAAAACCAAGAGAAGGCAAGATTTACAAGATACAGCTGTGTTCTACTAAATCCAGTATGGATTTATCCACTGAGCACTTCTGAAAAATAAGACATTTGCTGTTATTTCTGGTCAGGTCAAAACTAAATAGAACAGTGAACTGATGGCTCCAGGTCCTAAACAGCTTAGTTCAGCAAACTTCAGAAGTCCTGAAGCTATCAATGCCTTAGAGTTTCATCACTCAGCCTTTAAGAAAGAAGTCAGGAGACCTGATTGGGAATCCAAGTGATATCTTGGCCTCAGGCTCTAGATAAGCAGTGCCATCTTGCTCCTCTTTACAGGGGAACAAAACTTTCTCTGTTCTCATTTACTGCTGCACAGCAAACCAGAAGACAAGTCAAAGCAGTTGGACAATGTATTAATTCCTTGCTGCAAAAATCTTATGGCTGTCTGCAAACTGGAATTCTCAACAAGACAGACTGTCTCTGAAACTACTGAGTTTACTTGGGCCTTTATGACTCAACATGCCAGATTTCTGACTCTGTGCACCCACACTGAAGACCTGCCAATATTTTGACAAAATTATGTACCACCACTGAATACATGCATGTTCCATTTGCAGAATTATACTCACTTCAGTTCTGTGAAAAATAAGTTGATATAGTTCACAGAATCTATTTGCCTGATAAAGGTTTCTGCGTTTTCCAGAAATACCTGAAATGAACAAGAGTATACCACCGTTACTCTGAATATTCTTGGCACGTTAAGTACAAGAACAAATTCAGAGACTTCCTCTGAAAGTACAGGGTGAAGGAAATGCTAAATCTAATCTGCCTGCATGATGATGTCACAGTGCAGAGCAGCCATCTCTGCTGAAAGCACGACCTACTCTTTTGAACCCAGTGTTCAATGTTGATGGATTCCAGGGTAGATTAGCATGGCAGACACCACAATAGAACTGGACATACTTGCCTTGGGATTGTGGTCATAGAGAAGATTGAGGTTGATTCGCAGCTTCCTCATACACTGAAAAGCTTCCTTGAACATAAGCCTGGAGGAATGAGTCAAGTTGGACAGTTTACACAGTGGGTAAGACACAATATCCGCAAGTAAAGGCAACTGACTAGAGCTAAGCGCAGAACCAGTGGGAAGAGAACAGCCCATGCAATAAACAGATTGCCTTCCTGAAAAAATGTACAAGGTCACCACTGTTCATTGCCAGCACTTGCACTGGAACACACCAGCATACCAGGCTGATGAAGCAACACACAACTTGCATTATTTTCTCCTCGTAAAAAGAGAGTTCTACATTTTAACCTAATGGACCAATTTACGTTTCAGGAAATTTCAATGCAAGTGAATTCAGTAAAAAATGGAAACCAGCCAGCTTCATCATGAAGTGATTGAGAAGTCTGGAGAATGAAGCAGATGAACATTTCTCCCACCCATCCAATTTCAGCACATATAATAAGCCCTTCAGTGGTGAAGTCAGAAGGACCTGGCACTGCTGAAAGATGGACTTCTAGCTGGTAGCCCCAGAAACAGTTTCGTTTCCTCTAACAAGGTCAGTTCCCCTGAGTTTAGCCTCTCTCTTTTTTCCAGATCAGTCAGCCTTTAACAGCTCAGACTGGGGGAGAGAAGACCTGAATACACCAGTGCCATTTACCTGTCTAGCCACTTCCGAATCTGGGCAAGAACCAGAGCTCGGTGGTGAACAGTCTCCAGATTTCCTCTTGGCATCTATAACACAAGAACCACACAATTACTTATTTGTAGTTACTCTGCCTACACTGTAGGCAAAGTGAGGACTGGCCAATTTCCTAGGCCTGTCTGCTACTTGCAGGTGCATCGGCGTGTTTGTTCACTTCAATTTCAGTGACCGTGCAAAAATACCTCAGAATTTGTCTCAGTTCAGAAACATTCCTTCCTCAGGAGGCTAGACTCCTCTCAACCAGGCAAGTCCCAGAGCAATCTGATCAGGTTATTCAGGTTAGCCCTGCTCTGGGGAGGATGTTGAGCTCTACACGAGCCTCCAGAGGTGCCTCTAAAATGACATCTTTCTCATTCTGTACATCTCTGCTGGTTCTGAAGAGTGAGCTCAGCATTTCAGACAAACTTAGTGCCAAGGCTAATGGAGGGCTGCTAGCAACTCCTAGGAAGTGAATCTGAGATTCATGGTGAGAAGACACAACACGCAGCACTCACTACCTTAGCCATTCTGGATCTGAATCATCCTTCCCAGTTCTGTTCATACCCGGCTGCCTGCACTGCAGCACTGCAGGGCTGTTTGCAGGATGGCCAGGTGCTGCCCACTGAGATGGCCCGCTACACACCCTGACAGCAGACCTCAGCAGACATGGGCAGAGCACTGACCTGCAGCACAACCTTTGTGTCCTCGGGAACGACGGTGACGATGCGTGACCCTCGCTCCACCTTGCGTAAGGTCTCACTGTTGGGTGCAGCAGCACTGCTCAGGCCAGCCTGAAGGGCTAAGACAACGTATTTGTCAGCACACATGGCACACTGCAGCACAGCGCCCCAGTACAGCCCTGCTGGGTAGCCCTGTGAGTTTGTACTGAAGCAACTGAGTCAACAATACACCAGTGATCTTCAAAAATTCCTGACGAGAACCTCTCAGTGCCAATCCCTGCTGTACCTATATGCAAAGCAGAGCTATATCCTCTATACAACAGCATCACAAGGCTCAACAGAGCAGATGAGAGAAGCACAGAAAGGTGTAAAGCACTGTTGTCATCCTGCCTTTACCAAGGTCATCATACTTCTCATAGCCAGATACCATCAGAAACTCTTTCCACAATACTCCCTTCTCTACCACACCCCCACAAATAGCACATAGACTGTTCTTTTTTTGGACATGGAGGGGAGGGAGCGAATGCAGGGCTAAGCTTTTGAAAACAGTGAAGGGACAACAACTGCAGGACAAATACTGCTCCTTGTGAGATGCATGCAATATAAAGTCAGTTCGCTGTGCTTCTTGCTCTCTGATAGATTTCTGAAAGCAGCTCTCTTACTTTTGTCTCCTAAGCAGCTCCTTTGAGGGACCCAAATACAGCAGGTTTGGATGTGAAAAATGGGGACATCTTGTCTTCCTAGACAATGGTCATGAGCTACCAGCAGCAGGCAAACAGTGCTGACATTTACCTTTCACTGATAAGTTCTTTAAGTAGAAGCACTGACAGGTGTGGGAGTTGGTTGTCACCAACAAAAACTCATTGTATGTTGTGAATGAGGTGATGTTGGAAGCAACCTGTAGAAAAATGAAGTTTATCACTGTATAGACCAGAACAGGAAAGCTGCCTTTGGCAGAGGAAAAGGGGATGCAACAAGGGACAAAAACTTCGTTACCTCAACATCATTAACAAAAAATCGGTATCGATCTGTGAGGCCCAAGATCACCTCCTGTAAATAAAAAGGATGACAACTATGAGCTATCAGCATCACAACCTCCAGTATTTTACAACACTGTCAAGCACTGGACTGAAGTACCTTGCAACTACGTTAACGAGTACCTCGTGAATTACTTAGAGAAGTTGCACAGGAATTCATGCAACCTCTGTTTCAGGAGGGCTCAAATTTAAACATCTTCAGACAGATGCTTTGACTGGAAATCCAGCTTGGCCTACCCTGTAACTGCACAGTCGTAAAACAGAAGCAGAAACCACACCAGACATTTAGGTTTTTCTATGCAGCAGCACTTGGTCCAAAATACCAGAGGAAACGCAACAGAGTATGGCAAAGCAGCTTTATACAGCATTCACCAGGATGCACGCTGAAGGAAAGAAACCCTGAAACTATCAACAAAACAGCTATTCATTCTTAAAGCTGTTGCAGTTATCAAGAAACCATCACCAATAGGAAATACCAGCAGTAGGAGATCTGAGTAACTCAGTGCAGCTATATTTGCTAACAGGTTAAGTTCATATAAAATAGAGAAAGATACTCCTTTCAAAAAGATCACGGCAGCAACTGCTGGAAATTTTCAGTCTGAAATTTCTCACTCTTTAATGACATTATTCATTATAGTCACAGACTGGGGTGATTGGTGTTAACTGCAACCCATCAGAAATGCTTTGGAAGGCAAGGAAAGAGATGCTCTCAGGTCTGCACAGGACCTTAGGAGAAATGCGATAAAGAAGTACCATGGGACCCTATGCAGCGGATCATGGTGCACTTTTGACGCTGAGGACAACTGCATAGGGAATTTAATCTGCTCACAGTCTCACTTACTTCACCACTGATCCTCGTGATAGAAGTCTGCACACAAGGATAGGGGAACTGAACAGCAGAGCCACTGCTCGTCCGCCAGGGCTCAAGGACTGGAGTAGAAACCTCTGAGAAGAAAAGATCGAATCGTTTTCCAGCCAATCAAAAATCCAGACATTAAAACCACATTGCACAAGAAAATCGGAGCTGGGAATAACCTACACTATCTGACAGAGGGGAGGAATGCTGACACAGATGTCCAAGACTCAGGAGACAAGAAGGCATTAAATTCTGGGGCTCAGTAGCACCTTTATTCCACCATGGAATGCGAGAGAAGTACCAAGGATGTGGCAGTCAGTCAGCACTAAACTTTGTGTCCGTGCATATATATATTTGTGTGTAAATATACATATATAAACACATACACGCATATATTAATACATATATACATTTAAAAAGTTAACAATGTTAATTGCTTTCTCACACAAATCACTCATTTCAGCCCATTTCTGGGAGCAGAAGGAGCATGAAAGGCAGCACCAACTACCCATCAAGAGTCACTCAAGTCCCTGAAAGTCAAGCCATCTCATTAAACCTTTTAAGAAATCTGTAATAACTACAACTAAGACCAGGTACCTTAACAGGGCCCAGCTTACCCCACAGGTATTTTAGGATCTGTCTATCAGCCAGCTGCAGAGCTACAGTTTTGGTCACTGGGCTGCAGTACAGGCTGATCACTTCTCCATCTACAGGTGTAGACAACCTGAAGCAAGACAGAGGAAAACATAGAACATCAGTTACAGGAGATACACTTAAAACCTATATGCCACCTTTCTTGTGGCCAGAGATGCATATTTTCAGCATGGAGAGATACTTTGTTCAAGTAAGGATCTTCTGCAGTCTTTTCACACCTATGTCAGCTAACATTGGCACCACAGAGCACCAGCAACTCCAGCCAACAGCCTAACTGTGGTGGATAATGCTGCATGCCTGCAGTATTCTGAAACCCACACTTCTTTTGTTCTGTCCTACAGTTCATATGTAAATTAGCATGTCTTTGCTGTGTGATTGCTGCAGAAAGCAACTCCCCAGATCTCTTTGTGAAGCGTATTTCTGAACCCCAAGCGGCTTTTTTTTTTGTGATCTGGTTTTAATTCAGCCGGCCCCACAAAACCAGCAGGTGAGGAGGAGTAGAAAAGCACTTACGAGTCCCCTTCTGGAGCTTGATAATGGTGGGCAAAGGGTAGAATGGGGGAATTCAGTGTCATGTCCCATCCTCCTGCCCTGAGGGCCTGGAATTCAAGGGAACAGAGCTATCCTGTACTGACACAGGCACTTTAGCATGCACACTGCTGCTAGGCTGGGTGTAGGCATTAGGACTACACGCAAGTGCTGACTAGTAGGCAGCTTAATGAGCTGTTTGGTTCTCCTGCAGGAAGAGAACCAAATTCCCCAACCCTCCAGGCTGCAGTCTTATTAGAGGTGTTCTCAGACTTCAGCCACAGCTGACAGATCTCTAGTACCGTAAATTCAGGCACTCTTCCTCAGCTCCAGCCACGTGAGGCACTGCAGTCAGATGGTGAAGGACAGACTGAGCAGCATGATGACCTTGACCAACCACCAGGAAGCTGCCATCTGGCAGCCAGGTGAGAAATCGGAGCCCCAGGGGATCCATCACTTCACTGTTGTCACAGCCCACATCAACTCTGTCACAAAATAAGAGAAACCGGGAAGCAAACAGAACTTGATTTCAGTAAGCCACCTCACTGGAGAGGCAAAAGTCTTCCAAGGCTCAGCCAGCCTGGCTGCTCAGACATGCAGCATGGCTGGGAGGGCTCCAGTGCAGAAACACAGACACCCAAAACGTGAAAGCTGCCACAGGCTGGGCTGGAGGTAAAGGATGAGAACTAAGAAGTCACTTTTGCTTTCCTGAGGTAGGTACTGCTTCCATGCCAACTGCCTCGAGGAACAAATGCAGAGCAGAATGGGATTTTTAACCTTGTCACTGTCTCTGCCATGCAAGCAACTCAGCTGCTCAGTGTGCCATGATCATGGGCCAGGGCACTGCACAGCCATTCCTTTGTGCTCCTGCTCCCAGAGACCAAGTGCAGCACTGAGCACAGGAAAGGCTATCTCAGGACTGGCACTGAGAGTCACTGCTTCCACTAGACAGGGACCTCTGTCGAGGGCACTTCTCAGCACTAGTTGCAGACACAGTGTCAACAAAATGCAACGTTTATCTGACAACCTCTTAAAAATCTTGAGACAAGTGCTTGGAGCTGTGACCTTTAAAGCATCCAGGTAGGCATCACCCTCTTCTTGACACTACAACTGTATTAGTTCTACATTACCTATAGGTTTTTTCCAGGTATGGTGTTTCCACAGCTGCTTTAAATCCATTTCCACCCACAGCTCCTAACTTGATAGTAGGGTCATTCACTGTACTCTGTCCTAGCAAACACAAAGCAGAACAAAGCAGAGTTTAGAGATCCTCCCAAGAGAGCCCCTTCCAGCTTCAATCTTATCAAAAAGTTGATCAAGCTATTAAAAAAGTTAGAAAATTCCATTCCTACATGTACAGCCAACATATAATTCTCATTAACACTCATACTGGAGTAGACAGTTATCTTGCAATGTTACACTACAAAACTGAGACAGCAATAACAGCCCGTTTCCTCGAAGCACACTGTATGTAGGACTGCTTTGGGAAGTGCTGGGTGCTCCAGATAGATTCTCAGACATCTTTAGTGCCAATCAGCAATATGCCATCAGAACAGATTACAAAAGATACTGTGTGCTACACTCAAGCTGAAGCTAATCGGGGATATTACCAGCAAACAAGTATTGAACATTGTCTTCTCACAAAGTCACCAAAATGCTTCTGTGTCACCCAAACTACTGGAAATGAGAGCAGAGCTTGAACCCACAATTAAACCAAACATGTCTTGTTCCTAACTACTAAAGGTTTGAGTGGCTACCACCCTACCAGTCCCTCTCGCTACTGCTCTCAGGAACAAGGCTTTCTTTCAACAGGCTGTGCAACATGCTCTCACCATATCTGTACACAGAGATCCTGTTATCAGCATCCAGGACAGCCATGTCCCCACTACGTTTGGGATCTGTGTGAAATGCAACCTGATTAACTGCCTGTTGGAGCTGGAGCTCATAGGTACACATGGGTGGAGGCACCACAGCATGCTGGAACACTGTGACAAGCACTTTATCTGTGAAGAAAAAAGAAAAGAGAAGAAAATCCAAGCTGCACCCCACCACAAATGTTAGTGAGGCTCTTGTTGGGTTCTTTACTGGTAGTAGGAATAATGTTACAGGAAAATATTTGCTGTGCTCTTAGCAATTAACTTGAGTGACCCATCTCTGAGGCTTCCACCAATTACACAGACCCTCTTGGTAACAGCTTTATAGAAACAAGAGTAAAAGAACCATAATCCCATCGAGCCTGCATACAAAAGGTTACACCACCTTTTCTAACTCCAGAGCTGCAAAGCTGTCCCAGTGCTTACCTCCATCTATGACAGCCACATTTGCCACATGGTGACCGTTCTCCCCTGTCCCATGGTCTGTGGCCCAATACCAGTCATAGGAGAGGTAATGCCAGCCCTGGCAGAGTATATGCAGTCTGTACAGGTTCTCTTGGTCCCACAGCAGTGACACCAACCGATCTTCCTCCAGGCTACCAAAATGTAAACTTTGCTTCAGGTACCAGTGATAGTTCCCTGTGGTCCACAGCTGAACTGTAAGAAAAACAAACGGTTACTACAGGCTAGTACTCCAGCTCAAACCCTTCCTTCCCACCACCACTGCTCTTACGTGCAATGAAAATAACAGTTCTGGTCTTCAGTCCATGAGCTGTGTCACAAACACCCAGCACAAGAAAGCTTAACAACAGACTTTGTGCAGAAGAGTCAATTTTAAATTCATTAAGCTACCTTGTGAGAAGGTAGCCTTGTTCCATGAAGGGTTCACACCTTTAGCATTCCATTCATACCACTTCCAGTTACAGCAGCCTGGAACATGCTTTGAGCTCGGGTTGAACTACGTTCTTCCTGACCAACTGTGCTGGTTTTGGCTAATTTTCTTCACAGTGTCTAGTATAGGGCTGTGGTTTGGATTTGTGCTGAACACAGGGTTGATAATATAGAGATGTTTTTGTTACTGCTGAGCAGGGCTTACACAGAGCCAAGGCCTTTTCTGCTTTTCATACTGCCACACTGGTGAGGAAGTTGGGGCTGCCTGGGAGGTTGGGAGGAGACACAGGTGGGACAGGTGACCCAAACTGACCAAGGGTGCCACATGGCACCATGCTCAGTATATAAAATGGGGGGAAGAAGAAAGGGAGGATGTTTGGAGTGATGGTATCTGTCTTCCTACATAACCATTACAAGTGACGGGGCTGTGCTCTCCTGGGGCTGGCGGAACACCTGCCTGCCCACAGGAAGCAGCGGATTATTCCCCACTTTGCTTTTCTGGCTGCACAGCTTTTGTTTTCCCTATTAAACTGTTTTCATCTCAACCCATGAGTTTTCTAGCTTTTACCCTTCCAGTCCTTTCCCCAATTGTACTGGTGCTGGTGGGAGGTGGGTGAGTGACTACGTGGGGCTTGGCTGCTGGCTGGGGTTAAACCACGACACCAGCACTGCGGTCTCAAAGCCATTGGTAAGCCTCCACAGTGTGTCTTAACTTGCAGATAAGTACCCACTGCTGACCACACTTGTGGGCAACTGTAAGAGCCAGAGCCTCACATAGTGCTCTTACCATAACTGTTTGGGCTAGAGTTTTCCACCTTCAGGTCTTCCAGCCAGACAGCCAGGACTGTAGAATCCGCATTCCAAAGCAGTTCATTAACCTGCAGACACAAACATGGCTCTTACTGATATTGTTGCTCCCAACTTGTTTGCAAGACCAGGAGTTGTTCCTTAATATAAGGTGCATAGGTTAACAGACAAACATAGCCCTCCTGTATTGCAAAGCTCCCAACAGCTGGAGCAAGGCATCCTGACAACCCCACAGTTGAAGGGGCCACAAACATGACAGCAGAGTTCTTTGCTTTCCTTGGCACTAAGGAAACATCGGCCAAAAGACCTCTCAACAGCCAAACGCAGAAGCTGAAGTAGCATCCTAGCAGTAGCTTCTCACTTCTCTTACTTGGGATGATGTATTTTACCTCACTCAGCTTATTCAGCACTTATGAATCATTTGCCTGACAGAAAGTATACAGGGCCCAGCAGCACCCCAGTGATACAATCACCCGTACTACATGTCTCTCTGCTACGTGCTTGTAGACGGCATTGCATCTTCTCCACAGGCTTCTTCATTGTTATCTTTTCAGATTACTTCTTCCATTAGGACAGGCACTAAGTGTCAAGTTAAAAACTTCCTCCTAGTACCTGCAAAAGATCTAGTCCTCCTCTCCACTACGCTCTCATCAAAGAAGCCCATACACAGTACTTACTTTGACCTGCCCTTTCTGGAATGGGAGGGTGAATTCGCCATGGAGAAGTCCATTTTTCTCCAAAAAAACCACGTCCTGTCTGTTGGGTTTTTCTTGTGTAGATGCTATCAAGTTTCCAGAAGGCCTTAAAAAAGAGCCAAATGAAAAGCCATTGCTCACACAGTCACTAGCTGTCATTTAAATACCAATTGTTTCACATTTTCTCCAGCGACATGAACAAAACAGCAGCAGAGGATGTGTTTTCCTCAGCACTGTGCAGACAAAGTCATAGGTCCAGCCAGACATCTTCCAGAGCTCATGACATCCCCAGAGGAGCAATTAAATGTCAGCACTGGCAATGGACCTGTAATATTCCTATTTATACAGTTGAGTCCCAACCCACTTGACAATGACACTATGCCCTTCTAGCCCTTCTTCCCACATGTAATGACAGTATCAGACTTTTCAAGGATTAAGGGGCCACTTTTCCTCATGCTCAATCACACAGTGGCTTTCTTCAAGTTTTGGGAAAAATCAACAAACACAGAAGAAATTAAATTTATGCTGATGAAAGACTGTGACTAGGGAATAAAAAGCAATACTGCTGCCACCATGCAGACTGCTTTATTACTCACTTCCAGGACAGTGCTTGTTGTAATCCTGAGATAGGCTCACTTGTTGACTGCAGCACAAGCTCTCTGTTCCACACCCTGACCTTCCGAGCACCTGCAGGTTGAGAAGGCAATGAAACAAAGCTCTAGGAAAACACAGGGAAGAAAATTTCCTAATTTTATGAGGGCAGAAGAGCAAATTTTGATGCACGAGAATAAAAAGGAGATTTCTCTTGTACCCCTTGAGGGCTAAGAATTCTGGCTCAGGCAGTTCTCTCTGAGTGACTAAAAGAACTGAGTTAGGAATTTCAGTCTGATTTAGTTCAGTCATACTAGTCTCCTCCTCCAGCTTTCACCACAGAAAGGTTAAAATCTTTGTATACATTCAAGATCCTCCCTAATCTGAAGTACTGAAGGTAAAAGCCCAAACTTCTGGAAGAGCAGTGCAGTTCAATACATTGACCAATACATTTAAGCTTTCAAAAAGTAGTATTTATCATGGAATATTTCAGTTACAGTATTACAACAAATGCATGTGCTCATGATCTCTTTGGCTTCAGGGCTAAACCAAGGGAAAAGTATTTACCAGTACTTAAAAAAACAGTGTGCAATGCTAAATCGCTAGTATGAGGGATATACTATCCCAAACATATTCATCCATTTGGCACTGAGAGCCTGTCAGATGCTGCTTAAAGCTTGAGTACTAATTTAACATTGGTGAAAGAAGCCATTCAGATAGTATCTACACAGTAGTACCCTCTTCTGGCATCTCACTGAACTGAAGCAAACTGCAAAGAAAGTGTTCAAAACATCATGTCTGTAAAAGGCCTCTGAGAACAACAGACCAGAGAAAAGAGCAATTAACTAGCTCAACTCACCCTTGCTTTAAGTGGCCAAGAGACCACAAATACCAGCCAGTTCTTGCTTTGCCTAGATTCTGCTTAAGAAGCCCCTTACTCGTCTTGGTATTCCAAAGAAGTTTGGTCCCATACCTGTCTCTGGACAGACAGCACTCACTGCAACAAACTGCCCGTCTCCTCTCCATGTCACCCGAGGCCTGCCATCATCCCAGGCTGAGGTTGGCAACACTTCCTGAAGTCACATAAAGAAAGTTGCATCAAAGCTTTGGAAGGCAAATGCTGTCTTTGTCTAAACAGACTGCTCTTTGAAGAGCCTTGGCATGGAATCAATCTGTTAAAAGTGTCACGGCTACAAAGTTAAAAATTCATTATTCAAAATGTTATTTTAGGAAATACTAGAATTAAAACTCAAATTATTCAATCTGCTTTTTCTGCAGGTGCATATGACTGTCTCTTCACATGATCAGACACTATCCTTCCCCTCCACCAGGGTCTTTACTTATAGACTTTACTTAAGCATAAGCTGGACACAAGAATTGAGATTTGTTCATTACTGATGCTGTTCATTACATATTTGTTCATTATTGTCACAACCCCTTGGAAAGAGAAAGGCATGCCATCCAGGCAATCTGTAAGGCAGACAGAAGCTGGGATGAAAAGTAGTGATCTTTAAGGCAAACAGGTTCTTCACAGAACAAAGGAAAAAAGAAATTTCAACAGAATACACATAAAGAGGCAGCTATTCAAAAGCTTTAACTTTGTCCAACTAGGCATATTTTCTCTTGTCCATACAAGCTTTGTCCTGTCTGTCCCAAGAGTAAAGCTGGAACAGCAACGTTTCATGTCTGCACTGTAGCCTATGAGGTTTCAGGAATAATCAATTTAACAGAACAGTTTTAATTCTGGAACTTAAACACAAAAAGAAAAATCCGTTTTTAGCTGCCTGACTTTTCACAGAACAAAAAGTAGAGAAAACAAGACTCAAACAAGGAAGTGTCAAACAAAGCAGCACAGAGCTAAAATGTGAAGGAGCTGCCTCACACATGATGGTCAGGTAGCCCAAATCCTTCTTCTGTGGCCTTCTGGGAGTTCAATCTACTGTTCTTTCTGTTCCTTTCAGCCACACTGCATGTTATTTCTCTTGCTCCTACAAAAACTTCAGTATACAGTATACATTCAGCAAAACTGATCATGCTGATTTAAGGGAGGGTTTACCTCTGCACTAAGAGCTTGCAAATCTTGCTTTGAGCTCTGTACGAAAAGTATTAAGTACTCCCAGCTGCTTTTTTGATTTAGGAGGATAAAAAAGCAGGATTTCAGATAACACAGAAACAGAAGCAGCCTATGAAGTGAACTGCCAGAAAGGTGTTGGGAAACTGGCACCCCAGGAATAACAGAAACTCTCTTTATACATGTTCTCCCAGAGACAGCACCAGCTTGACACAAAAAACCGCAGCATCATACCATCTGTTTGCGATGTGCTGCCTGTTTCCCTTCTGATCCGTGGAACTGTGTCTCCTTTTTTCCCCAGCCAAGAGCAACAAACTTTCCTGAAGAAGAAGTAATCATTGTAGTGGAAGATTTACAGCACAACTGTACACTATAAACACAACCACAGCTTCAAGCCATATACACCTTCTGTCCAAATTTCATTCTAAAAACTTGCAGGAAAGTTATGTAGCCCGGAAAGTCCTTTAGTACATGGAACTTACTTGAATTTATGCTGACAAGTGAAAGTATTGACTTTCTTCTTCAGCTGTCCAGCAGCATTACAGGCTAAAATGTCTCCTGGCACCCACAAATGCTCAGGTCCATTTCCTTACTTTATTGACATGCTTACAACATACCAATGACATCAGTTACAGCAACTTCATTTCAGTGCACCTCTCACCTTCCCCAAACTCATCTTGGTGGATTTGCTTCTCAGTAATTGGTTCAAAATCCCTTGTCATCATGATGAGTGTTTGCTGACCTGCAAGGCAGACGCTAAATACAGTATTGGTGCAAATGAACACTCAACATTCCCGTGTTGTTCTATTGTTCTGTCATGGGCCCGAATGTAGAAAATATGGTACTGCAGGGAACACATCCTTCATAGCATGAAATCTCATGACTGGAACAGAAAAACACTTTCAAATTTTGTCCTCAGAAACATGCTTCCTTGTCTAACCTTAGCAAGTTCTTTTCACATTCAAAACAAGTACCTCCCACTGTGAGGTATTTTCTCTTGAGATATGAAGGACAAGAAGACAACTGAGAGCAACAACTGGATTTATGAAGAGGAAATCATGCCTGATCATCCTGAGAGCCTCCTACAATTAGATGACTAGCTTGTGGATGGGGGGAAAAAGATGGATTTCATTTATCTTTACTCTAAATAAGGCTTTTGATGCTGTCCCCCACAACATCATCACAGACAAACTCATTAAGTATGGCATAGATAAGAGGACACTGAAAACGAGCTGAACTGCCAAGCTCAAAAGCTTGCTATCAGTGGCAAAAAGTGCAGCTTGAGGTCAGTCACCACCAGTGTGTGCCAGGTGTCCAGGAGCAATGCTTAACATCTTCCTTAATGACCTGGAGGATGGGACCCTCAGCAAGGTTGTAGATGACTCAAAACCGGGAGAAGCAGCAGGTACAGCAGAAGGTTGTGCTGCTGTCTACAGGGACCTTGTCATGTAGGTGAGATGGGCTATCCAGAACTTTATAAAGCTCAGCAAGAGAAAAGGCATGCCCTCCACATGGAAAATAATCATCTCAGGCACTAAGACAGACTGGGAGCCAAGTGGCTGGGGAGGAGTTTGCCAAAAAAATTAACTGTGTTTCCTGGAGCATGCCAACTTGAAAATGAGCTAGCAGTAGGCCCCTGCTGCTCATGTGGACAACAGCATCCTGGGCTGCATTCAGAGTGCTGCCAGCAGGTTGAGGGAGGTGATCCTGCTCTTTTACTTAGTGCTGGTGAGACACATGCAGAATGCTGACTGGGCTTGCCAGTACAAGACAGACAAGGACATACTGGAATGAGTCCCGCAAAAGGTCACATGATTATTAAGGGCTTGGAGAATCTGTCACATGAGTGGAGGCTGAGAGAAGCCAGACTGCTCTGGAGGCAGGGCTTCAGGGGAATCCCATCAGTGTAAATATTTCATGTGGGAAGTGGGGTACAGCAAAGAAGACACAGTCACCCTGTTAGTGATGCTGAGTGGCAGCACAAGAGGCAGTGCACACAAATTAAAATACAGAAAATTCCCCTAAACTGTAAGAAAACATTTTTTTACTCTGAGGGTGGTCACAGACAGGAAAAAGATGCTCACAGAGGTTGTGGGGTGTCAGACCTTGGCGATATTCAACACCTAACTGGGTATGGTCCCCCACAACTTGCTCTAGGTAACCTGCTTTGAGCAAGGTGGTTGGAATAGATGATCTCCAAAGTTGCCTTTCAACCTCAAGCATTCTATACTCTGTTTAGTCTGAGGCTAATTTCACTTTCTAGGTGAGACACACCTGTATAGAAGTTGCGCCTGTGACACATACATTTCCTATCAAAGGCCAAGACACAGTTTTTGTTACTAATAAAACAAATGGGGATATAAAGGAGGAGTCTTAGAGGTTTTAGAGGTAAGATCAAATCTACTTCCTTGGAAGAGCTAAAGGACTAATAACTTTTCTATAAAACTCAGCCTTTTGAACCTGAACAGCTTCTGCTTGGATCACCAAAGCATCTCATGGATCATGAAATGAAATCTCACATATAGGATCAGGTAGGGTTTTCCCCACTTTGAGTCCTAGTTCCAATTACATAACTTTGTCTTTTTATTCTTTTCTATAAAACTAAGATGTGACTTATGTTTTGGCTGTAATGAGTTTCACTCCCAAAGGCAGGAAGTCTACAGGTTGCTATTAATACCTGTTGCAAGCAAAACAAGCTCTTGGTCAGGACTCCAGCTCATGGTACTCAGACCGCTGTCCACACTTCCAACACATTCCACCTGCAAGACCAAAATAAGACGACAGAGGGGCAGGAACATGAGCGCAGCACTATTCCAGCACAAAAGCAAACAGTCACCAAATAGGGAAATCCCTTCCTACTTAAAAAAGTCACAAGTCTTACTTTACAGAATAAAAGAAACTTTCTGACTAAAGATGGTTCCAGAATGGTTATGTATGAGGGCCCAGATGATCTAAAGATTAACGCTTTATACCACACCCACTTTTAATAAGAGCTTTATTCTCAACTCTCAGTCTTAAGTCAACACATACAGTGTCAATACTACTATTGCCTGACAGGGCCTCTGATTACATTGGTAAAAAATTCATTAGTCACAAAACACAGACATAATGGTTCTTACCTAGAGAATTCCAACATGCAGTTAAACTCTAATCAGCCTGTGCCTGCTGAACTTGACAACTGTATATAGCTGCACCAACGTCAAAGTGTATGAAAAACCGGGCCAGTTTTACTGGCCCATCATGAGCATATAACAGCAGTGGCAAAGAACTTCTGTCACACACTGTTATCCTGATTTGCAAAAGGCATGGAACAGAACAATAAATATATCATTGCAAGATGATGCCATTACAGGAATTAGGCTTGGGTGTCACAATCTTTTCAGGTAAACAAAGTGAGGCTGGGCACCCATGGGCAGAGTAACTATCACCCATGTACAAAGGGTTTCAGAACAAGCAGAGGAACTTCGAAGATTTCTTTCCTGCTGCCCTGACTGCACTAAAATAACACAACCTTAAAATCGGAAAGTAACCCAAAAAGCCTTGAAATAAAGAATCTGAAGTTAAACCTCATCTCTGATGCATCTATCGGTGCAAGAAAAGTTTCACGTATCACATGCTTTGTTAATTTTGATTCCCTTATGACATGTTTTAAGTTGCAATACAGGACACCTTTTTCAGGTACAGCTGATTGCATATTTAAGTTGTATATGCAAATCAAGCCCAAACGAGAATCAAAACAGGCAAGCTGCAAATAACCACAACCTTACAGCTAACCCAGACAGACCACTGTCATCTCATGCGCACCTACACCGTCACTCTTGGGCTGGTATCATGGGAGCTGGTTCAGACTTCAGAGGGTGCTGCTGAAGATAGTATAAATCTGACACTGAGAAAGCAGGTATCTCAGTTCCTGCCATATTTGCTCAGCTATTTCAGTTTCCCTTTAATGTTTTCTAGGGTTTTTTCATTCCAAATGTTCCTCAAATCACAACACACTACACTATCTCCTCTCTTCAGTTAAGTCACGTCAACATGATGTATCTCTCTGTAGGAGATAGCTACACTGTGAGTTATGAATGGATTACTTTATTCCGTACCTAGTCTCAGCAAAATTCTCTTTCTGTAAGACTCTCATCACATTCTGTGCTACTGTGTGTTTGCTAAGAGCCCTCCGAGCAAACTTAGAGGACTGGGGCTGTGGACAGGCAAGCCATCACTTCAATTCCAGTTCTTTCACAGAGTGTCTATTCTGTCCTTAATCCTGCTCAAGGCTCCCACAAAAATCAGCTTGTCTGCCCACAAAAGGGAGACTAACCACAGGTCAGTATGCAACAAACTTACAACTGTCCTCTGAAGAAATTACAAATATCATTCTTTCCTGAGAAATCCCTCAGTACTGTTGTTTCTTTTTTGCCATGTTACCTGCTTTGTGCTCAGACTGCAGAGTAGGATGTCTCCAGCCGCTGTAGCAACACACACACGCTCCTGCTCTGGAAGATCTTGGATGCCCACGATGTAGCCACTTCCATCCTCAGGCAAGAAACCCTCCTCAACCAAGGAAACTTCTCTTGTCACCTTGACACAGAGAGGACAATGACTTAGTAATTACACATTACCTCAGCGAGGTTTTTGCAGAAATGAGAGACTGATAGCCATGGGTATATTTCATCCTAATGCAGTTACACAGAGCATTAACAGCAGAAGAGAGTATGAGAATGGCACCAGGAAACTTATCTTTACTTATCCATAGGAACCTGTGAAGATCCTCTTACATTCAAAGTGCTAGGCAGACAATGAGAAACTCACATAGGGAAGCAAACAATAAATGACAATACCAGAACTTCCAATCTGTCTGCTAATCATCTTTTAACCCTTTTTCCATAACTTCCCGCATAGTGTCAACATTTAGAGGTGCATCAGTAGCTGCTTAAAGTGTCCCAGTACTACTAAGGGGAGATGCAGATTTCAAAGACACAACATAAAAAAGCATTTGCATGTGCACTAAGGTATAGCAATCTTTGAAAATGAGATCCCTGGAGAACCCCAAAGCTCTTCTGCCAAGAGTAAAGTCAGAACTGAATGTACTGAAGGGAATTAGATGCCTCAGACCTGCACAGTGCGAAGACAGCAACCCAGCTCTAACAACAATTCGTAACTCAGTAACATTTTTTTACTTTAGCGATATGTTGGAATTTTTTGCCCCCTAGAGCATGGTTTCAAAAGCTTCCTTCAGTGCTCTTCACTACCTCTTTGGTTCTGTTTTGTGAACCCTGTCTCTCATGCAACTGATCGCCAGGTCATGCTTAAAAGTAAGGCACGTGAGTGATCCGTGTCAAAACAGAGCCACGCTCTTAACAGGTTGATTCAGTAACTCAGAGGCACAGAAGCCCTCTTCAGCCATCAAGATGACAGTGCGGCGATCCCACGGTATGGTGGCAGGACAGCGAGCGGAGGGCGCAGCCGGAGGGTCCGAGCGCCCCACACACCGCCGCCAACAGGACGCCGCACCAGGAGACTGGCGAGCTCCCGGCGGACACCGCCGCGCTCCCGGAGGAACCGACGATTTATTCCAGCTCTGCAAACAAAGCTGACCCCAACAACACGCCGGCAAGCACGAGCACTGTGCCCCGAAGCCGCAGCCCCAGCTCTCACCGAGTCCCCGCCGGGGCGCAGCTCCACGAGCCCGTACTGAGAGCCCACGAGGACCGTGCCGGGCTCGACACCGAGGCAGAAGCACCGTGGGGTGCCCGCGGTGGCGGCGCAGCAGCGCCCGCCGGCCCGGAGCAGCCGCAGGTTCCTCATGGCGCAGGGAGGCAGACTCCGGTCCCTCACGGCGCCGCCATCTGCCGCAGGGCGGGCGCGCGCAGGCGCCGTGCGCGAAGGCCGCCTCTCGCAGGGCGGAGCGTGGCCTTTCCTTGCCCGCCATGGCCGTGCGGGGTGCGCAGGGGTGCGCCGCCCTGGGGTGTGCCTGAGACAGCAAAACCGGGGCTCCGAGTCCTCAGCAGCTCAGCTCCCTGTGTGGCTGCACACAGGATCACACAATCATAGGTTGGAAGAGACCTTTAAGACCATCCAGTCTGCCCATCAGCGTGGCACTGCCACTGTAACCCCTACAACCACTAAACCACATCACTCAGTGCCAGAACACCTCCAGGAATGGTGACTTCACCACCTCCTTGGGCAGCCCATTCCAATGCCTGACCACCCTGACATGGAAAAAGTGTTTCTAATATATAGTCTTAATCTCTTTTGCCTTGGTTTAAGGCCATTTCCTCTTGTCCTCTCACTTCAGGCATGGCAGAAGAGACCAGTCCTCAGCTGGCTACAACCTCCTCTTGTACAGAGTGATGAGGTCTGCCCTGAGCCTCCTTTCTTGAGACTGAACAAACCCAGCTCCCTCAGCCGTTCCTCATAAGACATGTTTTCCAGATGTTCCATGTGTCTTTTGGCTCTTTGTTGTACACTTTCCAGCACCTCGATGTCCTTTTTGAAGTGAGGGGCCAGAACTGAACTCAGTACTCAATGTGTGGCCTCATCAATGCCTGTGCCAGTGCTAGTGTGTAAACTGACACTGGAAGCAGAATGATTCTTTTGCAGCCACTCTTGGCACTAACCAGTTGAGGAACTCCAGCTGAGACTTTTAAGGCACTTCCAGGCCAGCCTTCACATAGGCCAGTGTTGCCCTGTTGACACCCTTTCTGTCACACTCTGTCACCTCCCTCCAGGTGCAACTGAGGGGGAGAACGCAGCTCAGCTTTCAGGGAAGGACTTCATGCAATCACAGTTACAGCCTTCACGCTTTTCCCTTTTCCTAGTGGAGCTCAATTTCAGCAGCACTGATCCTCAGTACAAGAAAGAAGGAGCTACTGGAAAGAGTCCACTGGAGGGCCACAGAGATAATTAGGGATCTGGAGCCTCTCTCTTAGGGAGAGACTGCAAAAGCCGGGCTTTTTCAGTCCAGAGAAGAGAAGACTGAGAGGGGAATCTCATCCATACATATAAGTACCTCAAAGGGAGGTGCCAAGAGGATGGTGCCAGACTCTTTTTGGTGGTGCCCACTGACAGGATGAAGACCAAGGGCCATACACCAAAACACATGAAGTTTCATCTAAACATGAGGAAGAACTTCTTTACATTGAGGGTGGCAGAGCCGTGGAACAGGCTGCCCATGGAGGTCATGGAGTCTCCCTCTCTGGAGACATTAAAATCCCACCTGGACATGTTCTTATGTAGCCTGCTTTAGGTGACTCTGGCCTTTGCAGGGGGTTTGGACAAGATAATCTTCAGAGATCCCTTCCAACCCTAACAATTCTGTGATTCTTGTGTGATTCTGTGATCCAGTCTAATAGCCAAATGCTAAGGCAAAATTTGGGACAAATCGGTTTTGGTTATGCAAATCTGTAGATTTTACATCCTGTAATCAGCTTCATGTGTGTTATAGTTTGGCACTTTCGGTCAGTGGAGAGATAGCCCATCAGACACCTAGTTTTGCTTTTTCCTCTTCTGGTACTAAACTTGACTAAAGTCAGTGATAAAACGCTGTA
This sequence comes from Pachyramphus minor, assembly GCA_013397135.1. Classification (NCBI taxonomy): domain Eukaryota; kingdom Metazoa; phylum Chordata; class Aves; order Passeriformes; family Tyrannidae; genus Pachyramphus; species Pachyramphus minor. Next base: position 222,025 of record VYXB01004823.1, on the reverse strand, counting down.
AAGCTGGCTAAACTCAAAGAGGGCTTTCTTGAGACCAACAGAAATGGATGATAGCAAGGCTTAGTTATCACTGCACACAGAGAAAGTCCAAGCCATCCAGACTCCTTATCCTGGGGACAAGGGCATAGAAATGCCTTCCCGGGCCAGTCCAGCACCTGCCAAGCCCATCAGGGCCTGGCAGCTCTAGCAGGAGGAAAGGCAGCTGCCAGGGAGCATGTGAACCTGTCTGCACTGTGCCCCCACACCCCTTGCCTCCCCAGGATCTGCACTGCTTGATTTGGTCTTTGCTCTTCTGGAAGCTTTCTCAGGGTTTAGTGTAGATTCCTTGGCCTGGCCTGATCCCATCAGCCTTGTCTCCCGTGGCACCAAGTTAACACTGTTCTTACCCACTGGAATTTACCTGCCTTTGCTGAGTTAGTTGCCCCAGCTGACGGACCAGCTGTGGCTCACACTGCGGGGTGCGGTGAGCAGCGGGTCTTCATCGGTGCCCCGTTGTTTTGGAGGCTTGGGGAGAATCTTTCCCAGCAGGCGCGACTTGCGGGTCCCCTCTAGCCTTGACTCCCTTGCACCATCACCCTCGTGAATCATTTTCTTCCCCACAGCCAGCTGAAGCGCCTTTTTTTATTAC
>VYXB01004823.1:197598-221262 GCA_013397135.1 Pachyramphus minor | reverse complement strand
GATTTCCCCCCCCGGCCGCTGCCCGCTACAAGCGGTGCCAGGCTCAGCGCCGTGCCAGGCTCCAGCCGCCGGCACTGGTGCCCCAGCGCGGAGCAGCTGGGCTGGCAGGCGCTTCTGGGAGAGGCATGGGGAGGGGCCGTGGGGCTGCCTTGTGCCGCTCACACCGGCAGCTGCAGAGAGGGTTCTGCACGGTTCACCCTGTTCGGGTTTCATTGATGAGTCAGTGTTAAGGCAGCTTTTGGCTAAAAATATCTTTCAGACAGTTCCCTGGCAACGACTGGACCGAAGAAAACCTGGAGGAGAAGCTGCTTTTCTGTTGCTATTGGGTTTGGAGGCTGTGGTTACCTGCTTGGTGGTGCTTGCGGCAATAGCTCTACGCCAGCAGACGGTGACTTCCAGGAGCATCTCTCTGCTTCTCCTAAGGAGGTGAGGTCTTATCTAGAGGGCTTTGCAATGCAGATCTGACATGACTCATTATGATTTGGTGCTTGAACCTGAAATGCTTACTTGATCCTGTTCATGTGTGGATCCGTGGACCATCATGCTGGCAAGAGGTAGAAATGTGATGGAGTCTTCAGACTGCACAGGAGATACTTGGTTACTGCCATTAAAGCTGCAGGGTCCGTTCAGGGGAGTTGAGAGTGTTACTTCCTCCTGATGATAGTTCATTTGTGCCAGGCAAAAGTAGCTTGGGAGTGAAGCTTTTGGGTGTTCCAGAACCTTAGTTGAGGCAACACCTTCAAAAGGGTGCTTGTTGTTGGCATTTGCGAATGTGTTCAGCACCAGGATCCACGGCCATGGAAGTCAACTAAAAGAATTTCAGTAATTTCCAGAGTTTCAGAATTTCCAAAAAGAGTGAACATTATCTGTAGTTGTCCGTAGAGCTAATGTGGGAACAGGAGGTGGCAGCAATAAGTATGATGGTGCTTAGCAAGCTCTAGGATGGGTAAACCTTCTTTCAGTCATGAGAATAAGTTGTTCCTCAGAGTGTGAGCTTGAGCAACGTATCTCTGTGCTCCATTGTATTACCTTCGTTCACATGTTGTCATACAGCTGGATGTTATGTTCAATAGTTTTGTGTCTGCAGTTAGATTCCCACTAACTCAACACTGCAACAATTTATTTGCTTACATACTTGCTTCAGATATGTTAGTGTCTGAAACTGAAGTTTAAAAAAAATGCAAAAAATTATTTATAGATACTTTTCTGTAGTGTTGCTAGCTTTCTTGATACAGGAGCTGTGTGTGTCAGCAGCTGTGAGCAGAAAATCACACCTGTCATATGGTTAAGCACTTGAAAAAGTGCTCAGAAACATGGCAGAATTTGTCCTTACATATGATCAAAATTCATCTGAATGCGTACCTGAGTAGCTGGCTACAGCTTTTAAGATGGCCTCTTCTCTGAGAGAGAAGTGGAACTAGAGATCTACACAGATCCCTTCCAGCATGTTTTTGTCTTTTGCGCCTTATGTTTCTCCTGGGACCCAGGTGGTTACTTTGGCCACTGAGCAACCAAGGATCACAGACTTACCTTCTCTAGTGGATAATCCATCATATGATTCCATTCTGCTGGATGAAGAACTAACACATAGTGTACAGGATTTTTAACAACAATACTGAACTGACACAAATTAGTTAAAAGGATGCTGCATAATGCTGGATTTTTCTCCAAACAACATGATGTATTCATTGAACATTCAGTGTAAATACCAGGACATGCTTACCTCCAACCCCTTGACCTAAGTATGTGCCTACCCCTAGAGCTTTTCATCTTGCCATGTTTGCTGCAACCATTCCTTAACATTTTAAGTCCTGAATGCCCTGGTTATTGCTATTGATTTTGTATAACCACAGGCTGTACTTATTTTTCACTCAAAAGATTATTTTTTATTACTGTTTCTTAGTTGCTAGTCTAGGCTAGTTTAGGAATGAAAAGGGAAGAAAGCAGATATGTAGAGGTCATCTGAGCTGAGGAAGGCATGGAGCAACGACCAAAAGTAGAGTTGGAGGCCTTGGCTGGGGAGTTTGAAAGGTAGGGTATGTTTTTTTGTCATATGCCAGACGTGAGTGTATTCCTTTTTATTTGCTTCAGGTTCTAAAACAATGTTGATATAATCAGGATCTGCTGTTACTTATTTACCTAAAGAATTTCCTGTTTTGATCTGTTTCCTGAAAGAGATGAAGAAAGGACCAGAAAGCGGAGCGTGTCCCCTTGCAGCTCTAGGAAATTTAGTGGAGTCAAATCCAGATGATAACAGCAGAAATGGAGCCTCAGTGAAAGACAAAGATGTTCTTTCCTCTCCTGGAGAGCTGGAAAACATACAGCTGAAACCTAGCAAAGAAATGTCCAGAAAAAAACTCTGTGGCTATTTAAATAAGCTGGGCATCAGGGGGCCAATCAAGACCTGGAAGTCTCGCTGGTTCTTTTATGATGAAAACAAATGTCACTTACTATACTACAGAACTGCCCAGGACATTAACCCTTTGGGGTCTATTGAGCTCTCCAGCGCCAGCTTTGACTGCAAAATGGAAAATGGAGAAGGGATTTTTGAGATCAGAACACCAAGCAGAGTTTTTACTTTGAAGGTAAGGGGCAGCATCTTCTTGTGATGAAACGTTCCCAGACAGGAGAGACAGATCTTTACTAAGGTATCTCTCAGCTTGAATTTCACTTTAGTCCTCCTAGCTTAGATTGTTACCATTTGGACCTAAATTACTTGCTTGATTTGGCAAGGGTGGGACTGCAATATGTGTGAGATGGCTGTTGTTTAACAGAATAGCAATAAAACCCAAACTATGTGCTGAATTAAAGAGTTGGGGAATCCTGCAGTCCACATATAATGTTCTGAACTGAAATGAACTCCCCTGTCTAAAATGATTGTTCCAGCAGGAATCTTTGCTAGATTTTTATCTCCGTAAAAGTTGCCGTTAAGAAGCTGTGTGGGTGATCCCTGTCGAAAATAATTGTGCCATTTCTGCTTAACCTTGAAGCATAGTAAACCAAAACACGTTTCAAATTAGGTCAGTGGTCCACTGAGATTCTGCTACTTAAGGCCATACTAAAGATTACTCTGTCCTCCCAAATCGGGTTTAGGACCAGAGGATACAGATTTAGGGTAGGCTTGCTACAGCTAGCCTTTATTTCTGCTAACTTGTGTAAGCAAAGTGGTGGTCATCCCCTCAGGATATGTCTCATGCTGATGAGATTATTCCCTTCCTTTTCCTGTTTTTTGTTATGTTAGGCAATCAGCAAGCAGGCGATGATGTACTGGCTGCAGCAGCTTCAAATGAGACGTTGGGAATTTTGCAACACTAAGAGCAGATTTCCTGTGGGCAACTCCCAGCTTGTGAATGAACCTCTAGCTGGCAGAACAAGTAGGTGCCGCAAATGTCAGCTTTCCTGTTGCTTTCAGCGCCCCCTCCATGGATGGTGTTCCTCATCTGTAAGTGGGCAGAGGTTTTGACCAGTTGGCACCTGCATTTTTAAATGCAGATGCCAACTATCAATGCTTGGTCAATGTTTGGAACTTCTGCCTTATTATGCATGAAAGTGAATAAGCTGCCTCCAAATCCGCAGCATGTGTTTGGAAATGTTCAGGTATTTTCTTATGATCATGAATCCCATCTTGATTTTCCTCACACATTTGAAGTGTGCACATTTGGTATATCCCCTTCCTCTTGCTAGGCCTGTGAAATTTAGAGGAAGCAAGTTTATTTTCGGCAGTGGGATGAAGATGTCCATTCCTAGAAGTGGTAGTACACAGACGGGTGGATCAGGGGAGGGCACAAACAAGGTGTTCACCTGTTTAGTTATGACTAGATGCACATTTTGTTTGAGACAAATAATCCCCTACGTAGTAAGTGTGTGCTGTGAAAGGTTCTGGGTACCTTGGCATTTTGGTACAGGAGGCAAAAATTTGGTAACAAACTGTGGAGAACTACCTGCACGTTGAAACTATGAAACATGATTTGGGATGTGGAAAGAGAACGGCAAAATCTCCCTTACTTATTTCTTTAGGCAGTTAAAAAGTTTAGTTGTTTAGGGTTAGTCATTCCCATATATATGGTTGAAATCACTTGATTGTCCTCAAATAGATTATTGTATTTGTACATGGAAACTTCTGTAACTTAATGGAAAACTAAGGAAGACTGCTCTGCTGTCCTAGTTCCACCTGACCATTTGAGCATTGAATGTATACCTGTAGTAAAATATTGTGGCTCTCAGGTTACATGAAGGAGCCAAAGTCCAGTGGAATTCTGTCTTACTCATGTGCTTTTGTGTTCTGTTTTGTTTTTACATAGATGTTGTTGACAATGAGGACTTTCTGCCTTTGGTGAAAACACCAACAGAAGCAGTGGGTTTAAGGGCAGCATCTTTGCCTGCACCCCAAACATCTACTGCTTTTCAGAACATCTCCCTTAAGCACCCTTGGACAGAGATACAGTAAGTGAGTGAAGAGAACTGGAGTGCAGTTGACATGCGGGTCTGCCACTACGTGCCTTCCTCGCCTGTTATGTGTTGTTTGAAATGGGACTTCTGCCTCGGTGGAAGAACTGTAATCAGATTTTAAGGATATTCCAGGCTAAAGTAAACTTCCTGCTGGAGGGTCTTTCACATAGCCTAGTTCTGATGCATTTCCCATCGTCTGGCTCTCTTAGCAAAGATCCTAGTGCCAGCCCTAGGACTTGGTTAAGCTCTCTTCAGTGTAAGCAGTGCCTTGCATGCCTATGGTGCATCTGCACAGCACTCATGGAAAGGCACGTGGTCAGGTTGAGCTGGACTCAGTAGATAGTGATAGAAGCCCATTAGCACTTTCCAGTTGTTTCAAACTACTTTGAATGTAGTGCATACTCTAAATCAGGAGCTCCAAGGAAAAGGTGCTTGAACCTGTAATATGGCCTGACTACACAGCTTGCTATTCCTCCTCCTGTATTTCAAGTTACAAGCCTGGAGCAGGTACAGTTGCACAAAAACAACCCCATCGACATCTCAGTAGGTATTTCCTAATCACTTCTTTACATATAACCAAATATTTGTAAGTGGTCACAGGTGTGGTAGGTAGCCAGCCACCTGCCAAATATTTTTGGTTGGGAGGTTGTCTGTTGTTTTTTACCACCACTGCTGTGGCTATAATTTAACACCCATAGGCGGAAAGATCCCGCACGGGATCAGAGAGTAGCAAAGTCAGCTGTACTATTTTGCATGCTATGCATTTTCTCCTACTCACTAATTTTTGATTAAAAGTAACGCAAACATATTTCCCCGCTGCACCATCCCCAACTCTCCAGCGTTGCTTTTGCTAGCCTGAGTAGCAATTGTCGCTTTCCAGCTTCAAATTGTGTTGCTCCCCTGGTTCTGTAAACGTTTCTTCAGGCTCTCTCTCACTGTCAGACTGGGTCTTCATGAGTGTAATGTCTGGATCCCTGAGCTCCTGCAGTCTGAGGGGACAAACAAAGTGCAGCATGAGGTAGAGAAAAGCATGAAAATTGCATTAACTGCAGACAATAGGGATTGAAGGTCTGCTGATCTTACGTACCAGTGTGTTCTCTGAGGTCAGTAATGTCTGTTCTTGTACTCTGGAGTCAGTAGCAAAGCAAAGGAGAGCAGTATCTAAATGTTAGCTTCATTTACAGTTAGGAAAGTAGCAGACACTGAGTCTTTTGCAGACCTCAAAACAGAGGGCTTATTTCGTTTTAGCTGATGGGCAACACACAAGGAGAAGGGAGAAGACTTGTATCATACCTTTTTGCATAGGTTTTGCAGAAAATACTTGTACATTTGTGGTTCTGTATGATGCTGTAAAGTTACCTCTTAGTTCTTTTGGCCATATCTGTCTGTTAACAGCAGCTGAAACAAACTGTTTCTGTGTCTGACTGCAAATTTTTTCCTGAATCTCTCTACTACATTTAGTCTATTGACTTGATTGTGGCAAGGTTATTTATTAAATGTGGTTTGGAGCACAGAACCAAAGTTCTGTGGCTGCTTCAACTGTGATTATTATCGCAGTTTTGGCTGTGGTTTAGGTAGCTGAGGTTTTCTTGGCACCTTGGGATTTCTGCTGTCTGCTAAGGGAAGGGATGGAGAGAGGGAGGGAAGGAGAGAGGGGAGGGAGAAATGTTCTTGGTCTACTGTAACCTTTGATCCCTCTGTTTCATCTGTTAGGTATAGGGCTCAAGCACATGGGGAAAGATCAGATGATTTTACATTGCTGTGCTGGTACTATTTTGAGGTGTCTTCCTGATTCACAGCAGTTTAAGCCTTCCTCCTCTCAGAACCACCAATGCTGTGAAGAGTTAATTTTCTCAGCAAATGAAGGAGATAGTTTTTGGGAGGCAGAGTGGGAAATTAACGGGAGGTAGAGGCATTGAATAGTTTGAATGTGCACTGACTGCAGCAATCATGACTTCTCCTGTTCACTAGCCTGTCTTGATCTCTTCTTGTTTCAGAAACACTGTCTACAATATCTGTGGCTCCAGGCAGCTCTGGGGGAATAATGAGAATGTCTTCAGCTTCGATGAATTCCAAGAGCATCCTGCGAACCTGGATGAGGAACAAGAGGTGGAAGTGGAGGCAGGATGTGCAGGTGATTGTTACTGAGCCGTGTGAGCTGGTCTGAGCATGATGCCTTTTAGTATGCTTCAAGACTTAGGAAGAATGGGAAGGAGAGGGTGGCAAGTTGTCAAGGGATATGAAAACTCTTGTCATATCGTCTCAAGTCTTGTCTTGTTGCCACAAGACTGGCTCTTTTGGTTCTGCTTCAGGTTGCATCTGTCTATACCTTCTACCTCTACAACCTTCTGCAGAAGCAAAAAAACCCAAAAAGTCTATGGTGCCAGACTTATTTCTCTGAGGTAGAATCACTGCACAGGCAGAGGCTAAGCGTAGCAGCTCCACTGCATGCTTACCTCTCCATCGTGGCAACTTGCATTTCCTGTGGGCAAGATGCATGAGCACGGTGCAAAGTGCATTAACAGTTGCCATAAAACTGCACAGCTTCATTTATTCTGGGCATACCTGTGTCTGATCCCCACTGTTTCAGCTTCAATCCTGTGGATCCCAGCAGGTCAGTTTTTCTTGTCCTGTATGTCAGCCTTCTCTGCGAAACGGTTGTGAGTCCCCCCATAGCAAGACTTGGGAGTCCACAGTAGCAAAGCAATTCTATGTAAATCAAGCTTGTCTCTCTTCAGTTAAGGAAGGGACCCTGGAGGATGGGAGGATGGAGTCCAGGCTGAACTGGATTAGGAAAGCCAGGTGGAGGAACAGTGGCTTCCCAGGCTCACATGAAGAACTGTCCAGGGAGAGGAATCCAATGGATAAAGTGAGTGTTCTACAGCAACAGATCCTGACGCTGACAGAGGAGGTCAAGTCACAGAAGGTAAGTGTGGTGTAAGAGACTGCTGCTTCTAAAGGCAGGGCCTTGAGGCTGGTTGCAGGGACTCCTGATACGTTTGTCTTAGGCTGAGAAGTGCTCAGCAGGCACTAATGGGACCACTCGGAACTCCTGGTGTTACTACTTCACGTGTGCCTGATTGTGCCCCGCACAGGGGAGGGCCTTCAGCCATTACTAGGAAGTGCAACCAGCTAGAAGACGGAGGTAAAACAAATCTAAGTGTGCTCTGCTGATGTCTTGCTCGTGCATCCCTATTGCTCATTGCATGTATGAAGTACAGTCCTGAATAGGTAGTGTGACACTGGCAAGAACTGTCAGGTGGAGTCATGCTGTTAACAAGTCATTCTTTTTGAACAGTGATCCACCATTAAGGTGTGATTTGACTAGAGAAGTCAGGACATGAGTCACTGCAAGGGCTGTCTCTCATGAGTGATACTGTTCTTTGCAAACTGGGAGCAATGCCAGGTTCTCCACTAATGATGTTGGTAATAATTCTAGCAGAATTATTAGGAGAGCCAGGTCCCATGTTGGACAGTCAATTGCATCCTTAATTTGCTTTTTTAAGTTTCTGAGATGGCAAAGCCTGAATCAGCAACGTGTTGCTGGGGCAAGGTTTCATGCGTTCAGGTAGGATGGAGTGAGGGAGGACTCTGGCAGAGGGAGGATTAAAATGGATACTGCAATTAGCTCCTGGTAGCACAGGAGGATGCAGACTGCATTATTTTGCTCCCATTTTACCACACTGCTGACCAGATCTTCAGCTTCTCTGCTAGGCCTCCCAAGAATGATTGTAGGAAGGCCAGAATTCAGACAGTGTGAGCAGCAGCTTCTCTGATACAATCCACATAAAAATCAAGTCATCTGTGACTTGCTGTGGAAACCTTTCAGGCCCAGCTCTGTGAACAGAACTTCTCTACTAGGGTGTCAATATGGTTTTAAGATTTCTACATTCAGTTTTCCTGCAGAAAGGAGTCAGTTTCAAGATCCTGAGGACCTTTCACTGTTAGGTCTGTGCTGTCTACGCTTCCATTGCCTGGGCAGTGCTGTGATATGATGCCTTTGCATTCCCTTTCCAGGAGCTGGTTAAACTTCTCCACAAAGCTCTGGAGGCAGCCCAGCAGGAGAAGCGAGTATCTAGCATGTATCTCGCTGCAGCAGAAGATAAGGACAGGCTGGAGCTGGTGCGCCACAAAGTGAGACAAATTGCAGATCTGACTAGTCGACTGGAAGCTCTTGAACAAGAAAAGAAGGAACTGGAGCAAATACTGACTTTGAGAGACAACCACATCCAGGAACTCGAGGAACATGTGCAGCTTCTGATGGAGAAGAACCACGCCAAACAGGAAGTCATCATGGCCTTGACCGAACAGATGGCCCGAGAGCTCTCTGACCCTCTGCAAGAAGACAACACTGTCACTGCAGAGACATTGTATAAGCAGCAGGAGGAGATTGAGCACCTGAAGGTGTGTGACAGGGCACAGGTCTTTTGGGGGCTCCCTTTTCTGTGCCCTCAGGTTCAGTGGGAGGGTGTTTCGTGTGGGAAGCACAGAGTATGCTTCTGCTAGTTGTTCCATCTGCGTCCAAAGGAGGAAGGCTGTGTTTCCTTCTTGAAAACAGTTTTGGAATACATCCTGGTTCTTTCAGATCCATGGTGTTGTATGTGAAGAGTTATAATGACCAGTTAGCGCGAGGTGGAGAATTGCCCAAAGAGCCACTTTCTGCATTGTGGGAGAGTGTTTTTGCTGCCAGCCATGTGGCTGAGATTTGTTTCCTCTAAAAAACAAAACCCACAACCAAATAAACCAACCATATGAAACCCAAAAAAGCACATATATTCTTCATCTTATTTAGATGCTTCTCTACCATGACGTGGATGTCTCCATGTTTTTTAAGCATACATGCAATTAGCATTTTCAAGTGTCTTGACAATGTATGACATTCCTATTTAATGTTGTGCCTTGGATTCCTTTGTAGGCAATATTTGTCCTGGGAAGTCCTATCTGCTCCCCAGAACACAAAGTTTTTGAGATACTTTATTGTCCTTAACATAATCTGATGACCCTGAAGTGGGAGGGATTTTAAGCCCCCCAAGAACTCTCCTTGTGTGACTGTTTTGCTTCATGGCAGGATGATATAGATGCGTACAAAACCCAGAACCAATTTCTCAATTCGGAGATCCACCAGGTTACTCGACTCTGGACAAGTGTTGCTGAGAATGAAAAAGCTCTTCTGATGAAGGTAAGGCAAAATGACCTTTTTCCTTTAGTATGAACTGTTACTAATTTATTTTCCAAGTTGGCACTGGAATGGATTTTGATCCACCAGAAGTAAGCTTTCTTCCCAATGTTTTTTTTTTAGTGTGACCTTTTTTCTGCTTTGTGTTGTTGTCAAATGAGACATGATCATTTTCATTCTTCAATAGAAGTAAAATAAATGCAAAGTTCAGTCTTAAGGGTGCTGAAACTTAACCCAGATTCCTGCATTTCAGCTATGCTTTTGGTTATAAATGGAAAAGCAACACTGTGTAGGCAATCAGAAAAGTTTCCTGAGAGCTGACAGACTTGAGTCCTGGCTCCATCTAGTCATGGTTTCTCTGCTAGACCTGGCATTGCCACGTGGCAGCAGTCTTCAGGTCCTGTAGTTAGATCAGAGTTTTTATGTTCTTCTTGAGTTTGATTTTTTTTTCTAGCCCTGTAAGTGTGCATAACTTGGTTACTCTCAGACTTGTCTAATCCTACCTTCTGGTCCTGAATCACTTCCAGGGCTGGTGGTGTGTGCTGGCATTTGTTCTGTGGTTTTGCTGAGGTTTTACTTGCTTGGGTTTTAAGGTATTGTCATGAATGAGTGTTTAAGGTTGCTTAAAGAATCACAGGCAAAGCTACCGGCTAAAGCAGGTTTAATATTAAAGTGAAAGCAAGACAAAGTTTGTTGGCAAGGCTTGCTCTACTAGTTACTGGATGGTTAGAGCACACAGAGGAAAAATAGTACTAAAACCTAAAATCGATAAATCTAAACCTAAAATCAATTAAAAATGATCTGCGTGGAGGCTCGAGATGGAAAAGCGTGAAGGATGGGAAAGGGTAAGGATAAAAGGAATAAGAGAGTCCTCCCACTGAATCCCAATGTTCAGCACAGACCAGTTGCCAAACTGAACCCTGAACTTGATTAACAGTTTAGGCCTAAAGGATTAGTAGTGTTAAGCTTAGCAGCACTTAATCGATAGTTTAGTTTAACCAGTTTAACAAAAGGTTCGTATAGAATTTACTGTAGCACAGCAGTAACCCACCTGTAGGCCTAACTTACTTACAAATTCATGGTACTTAAGAATCTAGGAGAGCAACATTCATAGTGCTTGTGCTGTAGCATGTTCCCACTCGCACACACACAGACCTATGGAGTATGAGCAAGGTATATACCTGCAAAAGTTTCCCCTTGAGTTCAGGGAACTATTCACATGGGATGACCTTGCATCTTCTCAACACGCAACGAGGGGAGCCTAAAGGAATGGAGGCATCAGCCCAGGATCCGTGGTCATTGTTTGGTGGTGGTCCTCCAAGTATTGCAAAATTGAGAGTTCTCTGGCTCTGAGAAGTGTCGCACTCAGAGCGAAGTTGGTGGTCACAGGCCACTGTGCTCTGGGAGAGCTCAAATGGTCTCATTTAGGATCACAAGAGAGTGGGCTTTAGTCGTAATATTCCATCCTGGCTGCAATTTGAGCTGGTAGTTTTCGTTGAAAGTTTGGTAACAAAAGTGTTATTCCACTTGCTTTTGCAAGAAAAATAAGTTTCCAGTGCTATTCGTTAAAAACCAGGAGCTCGTTAGACAGCAGAAATTCCTGGAGCACACGGTGTTTCTGATAAGCTCAAGGAGCTTAGCCCAGGTCTTGTTCATCAAGGCTGAAGCCTAATGAGCATTTCTGAGATTATAGTATGGCCTGAGGTGGGTGATGCACCACCACAGGTATGTCTCCACAGTTGTGGATTCTGGAACAGGGCAAAAAGCTGCTTCTGAAGTGTTATTGCCATTTTTATATCTGTTTGCTTTCTAGTTCTTAGAAACCCTGCCGACCTTCTAACTTACTGCCCTCTCTGATCCTGAAACGGCCGTAACCTGCAGAAAAGAAGTAATCAGACCAGCCCAGCATGCTCAGTGTGAGGCAACGTGCTGATTAAAGTGGTAGTCTGAAAGTCTCCCATGCTCCTTCCTGTCCCCTCTATATGCAGCCTAATTCTCTGCGTGGTTTCTGTTTCATTCTTGTTTTCCACTGCTGCTTCCTGCTGAACAGGAGTCGTCACTGAGCTTCCTTTGAGACACTGGGTGAGTCTTGTCACCTTTGTGGCCTCAGTCCCCCACCTGTGGAGATGGCTAACAGTCATCGTTCATTTTTTCTGCTTTGTGTGCCCAGGAGTATGGCAGTGGCAGGTACTGTCCTGGTGTTTGAACACAGCTGGGCTTCCTGTGCTTGAGAAACGATGTGTACCAGTGCCCTGGGACTGGGGATGCTGAGAGACCTGTGGCACCTGGTCTGTGGTGCTGCCATGTATCCTGAAAAGGGTACGCTTATAGCTCAGTCTCAGGAGGAGTGTGTTTTGTCAGGACACAGCTCAGTGTGGTGTACAGAACTTGTATGAGGGGCAGGGAAAAAAGACTGCAGAGAATTCAGATGCAGTGGTTGCTCTTGGATTGTGTCTTGAGTTGAGCTGGCTGGAGTGTGGCCATCCACTGATGTAATGCAGTAGCTAAAGTAGGTGATGATGTAGTAGGTCTCCCACTCAAATAAGCAACGGCTGTTGCATACTAGTCCTGCAGCATGTGCTTGTTGATAGACCAAGGTTACTCATTCACATCCGCAATTCCACTGACTGTAGAAGACTACTGAATGTGTTTTCTGGGGCTTTGCTGGTCAGGAGTCTTTGCTTTATGTGCAGACCAGGCCAGTAGAGAGCAGTGACAATGCAGGAAGAACTGCCACTGAGCCAGCTCTTTCCCTCTTGTTTCCCTATCAGTGTGCCTGCCTGCAAGCAAGAAACTGCCAGATGGAGAGCAAATACCTGACAGTCTTGCGGAAGCTGCAGGAGGCTGTGCCTGGCCTGCCCAGCTCCCATGCCGAGTTGGTGAAGAATCTCATCCAAGAATCGCTCCAGTGGGATGTGAAGGAAGAAGCAGAAGAAGGTTTTAACTTGAACCCTGTCAGGTAGGAGTCAAGAGCTTGGGAATAACACCCTTGTAGAAGGCTCTCTATGAAGGGGAATGTGCAGGCAAGAGAGATCTGGGAACTTTTTTATAGCAGGGACTTGGAGCCATGACATAGTGTTTTGGTTTGGTGGTTTGGAGACCATGAATATCTGATAGCAGCATATCACCATAGGTAGGGGAAGTTAAAGATGGTATAGTTAAACTTTTCTTGGCAGTGGCAGATAGTATGGCAAGTGATGACAGCCATGGATTGCCTCGGAGGTAAATAGTGGACATGAGGATGAACTTTCTCTGTAGGAGAGGAGACCACCTGGTAGTTGGGGCATCTCTGTCCTTAGGGGTTTTCTACTCCCAGCCATACAAAGCCAGCATTGCCCTGTGTTAATCCTGGGGACAGCCTTGCAGTGAAGGTGGGCTGCACTAGAAACCTCCGGAGAGCCTTGCCACTAGCACTGCTGGGGACCCTACACGTGTTTATGGCTTCCTGCCCAGTCAGTGCCCCTGTGTTGTAGCAGTGTCCATTTTATCTGTTTGGTCAGTCTCGCAGGTTCTCTAGGTAGCTTTGGAGATGAGACCCCTAGGCCAGGCTTGGTTCTGTCAAGAATATGATACCGTACAAGTATCCCACCCTGTGGACGGATGGTGCACAAACCCTCAACGAGCTGTACTATCAGCACTCCTGGTGTGTTCCAATAGGTAGGAGATTTTCATTGTGTGCCAGGAGACATCAGAAAGGATGATGGATCTCTGTTCTTTGGTCTGATGCCCCAAGGCCTTTGCAGTCCCTTTCTACAGAACTGTCTCTACCCTAGGACATGGTACGGAGAAGGTACACAGGGTGAGCTAGATACCCCCTTAGGGGCTGGGGAGCTGGTGAGAGACATCTGATGAGGCTGGGCCGCAGCTCAGAGCAAAGTTACACTTGAGTCTAAGCATGTATGCCATTGCTACAGGCTCCCATTTGTCCTCAAGGCTGAGACAGCAGGCATGGCAGGCCGTCACATGCTGCTGCCAGCGAACTGAAGGAGGAGTACCTGTGCTCTGGCATGGATGATGGGAACCTGGCAGCAGGCTTTAGTTGGCATGACCCCAAGCAGTCCCCTCAACACATGTACCAGCACTGTCATTTGAACTAACCACTTCCTTGTGTTCCTCCAGCGAGTATGATGAGTACGGGTTTATGACTGTACCTGACTATGAAATTGAGGACTGGAAACTTCTGGCCAAAATCCAAGCCCTTGAGATAAAGTCCAACAAACTGCGGAGCCAGGAAATTGTGGAGAAGCCCCTCCGTGACAGGTGGAACAGCATTGGAGAGCTGAACCCCTCTGCAGAGTTGAAGAGCCTGATCCGCAGTGGCATTCCGGTGGAGCATCGGCAGCGGGTGTGGAGGTGGATTGTCAGCAGGCACTGCAGCCACCTGCCTGACCACTACCAGCGGCTGCTGCAGCAGAGCAGGAGCACTGAGCACCCTGCCTGCCGCCAGATCGAGCTCGACCTGCCCCGCACGCTCACCAACAACAAGCATTTTTCCTCTCCCACCTCCCAGCTCATTCCCAAGCTCCGGAGGGTATTGCTGGCGTTCTCCTGGCACAATCCTGCCATTGGATACTGCCAGGGACTGAACAGGTGAGAAGCCAGGTATGCTGCTTCTTCATGGAATAGCACTGAAAAGATGTTATAGACACATACTCTAGGCTGTGATTCTTGCCTCTCTGGAGTTCTGTCCTGGCTCCAGGTATTTTCCTGCAGAATTCTGCATTTGGTGTCTTTTTTTCATCCAGTGTTTAGCATCTTTGTAGTTACAGAATAGGAAGGAACAGCTACGGGAGATAGAGTGAGGCAGTCCCAGAATAACAGCATGATGCTGGGACTGAATTTTTAAGTTGTAATTTACTCAGCAGAACACCTTGGTGATTCCTCTGTTTGCTGAGAAGAGTTGAAGGAAATGTTGTGAATTGTTAAGATACAAGGGAATAGCAGCAAATGACTCAAGGAGAGGCTGAGGAAACCGAGGTGGTTCTTTCTGGAGAAGAGAAAGTTCAGGGAACCTAAAGGCTTCTTTCACTTCCCAAAGAAGGCTATGGGAAAGATAAACACAGACTTCTTAGAATTGTGCTGCCAAATAAAAAAGGGACCAGGCTCAAGCTTCAAGAAGGGAATCTCTAGTTGGAGCTTTTCACGTGAGGAATGTCTGTGTAAGCTGCTTCTGTTGTTCTTTGTGTGATCTTCAGAAAGACATTTTCTACCTCAGAGAACCCTTGATATTAGATATCATCTTTCCAGTCTGTCTGAAAGGGGTAAATCAGAGCTAAAGGAGGTAAGGGCTGTAAAAGAATGTAGGGGAAGATGAACTACATCACATATGGACTACCTCTCAGTGAGCTCTTTCCTATATTGAAGTAGCCAAAATCAACGCATTACTAACTTCAGCAGATTTACAGAAAATTCCATTGGGTGGGAAACCTAGCTTTGTCGCACCAGTTCCATATTTTCTGACAGAAGCACATGGGAAAGAAGATCATGGCCCTATGGTTCCTTCAGAAACAGATCACTTGTCTCTATGTCCAGCTGTCCTGACACATTGGATATTTTGGACACTGGTGGACTGAAGACATGCCAAAAAGAGTCTTGTATTCTTCAGTTCATGTGCTGGCTGATGATACCTCCTGTAGTGTTGATGTGTGTCTTGTCTGTCACAGATTGGCAGCTGTTGCTCTCCTGGTCCTGGAAGATGAGGAAAGTGCTTTCTGGTGTCTAGTCCACATTGTGGAGAACCTAATGCCAGCAGACTACTATAGTGACACACTGATTACATCACAGGTGAGCTGTGCACCCTCACATTTGCTTGGACTCTCATACAGTGCTTTACAGTAAAGGTTTAAAAGTGAGCAGTCAACTTGCAGTGTGTTTGATTTCTCATGGGATGGTGACGCTACTTTGCAATCCTTTCTATTGCAGAGGTGTTGTAGACTTCAGAGTACAAAAGTGCTAGCAAAATTGATCCCCAGCACTGGGAAATTGGGTACCCCTCCTTGAAAGTCAATTTAGTCAGAAAGAAGGAGCCCATTAATTGCACAGTTACTTATTTTAAGGAGAGCTTAGTAGAGGTGAAGCAGCAAACTTTGATATGAAGAAGATACCATTCTGCAGCCATTCAGATATCTTTCTTGAAACTGCATTCTATCTTTGGATTACCGTGTGCAGGTGGATGAAAATACTGTGATTTTTGTATTCACTCTACTTGCCTCAGTTGATGATCAGAGACAGTGTGTGTTCTTGCTTTCGGGCTCCCTGCAGATCAGAAAGCCCTCTGGCCATTTGAGAGACTCTTTTTTAGAAAGACTTCCTGAACTCATGGTTGATCTCTGAAAGTCTAGCCAAGACCCGTGTAAAGAGGAAGGTCTAGGGTGATACTTTGTGGATTGGCTTGTTCCAGCTTTGAGTTGGCTAGAAAACTTAAGATTCTTGCAAATTTTAAAGACAAAGCATATTACCTCATCTGGTTTGTACCATGGTGCCATAGTCAAGTAGGCTGACACAGCTGGGGCAGTAATACGATATGGCAGAGGGAAAGACCTATGATCCTGCTCTTTAGCACTTACCCTCAGGAACCCTCAGCTCCACTGACATGAAGCCTTTATATACCTGTATCAAGGATCTCACCAAGTACATCCTATGTTTTGGCCAGAAGCAGAGCACAGACAGCACCTGGACCACAAACAGATGCTAATTGAGTTCAGGTCCTGCTTGTAAAAGTCAAAGGCATTCTAAGTGTTCATTCTGTTGGGCCATGTGTAGTCATTCAGATCTGAGCAGGTTTCCATCCCTGTCATTCAACTTGATGCTTATATCTCAGAAAAATCCCAGGAAGTTACTGGTGCAGGAAGGTGTGGTAGTATTTTCCTTCTAGACTTTAAGATTAGGAAGGAATATGATCCTTTTGAGTGAGAAGAATGTGCGTATCTCTGCTTGTATCTTAGCCCTTTTTCGGCTCCATACCTTGCACTGGGTGCAGTGTACAAGTACACTGCTCAGTAATTTTGAAGGGTTGGGAGGCAAAGGATGCTCTGCTCTTCCTGGTGTGTGGTTCGTAGAAGGCAGCACCAGTGATGACCCAAACACACAAGGACCACTGTCTTGTTGGACTGCTCCTTCAGTACTAGGACTGCTCTTGACTAGGGCTTAGTTGTTTTCTTTCTTGGCAATTTTAGGTAGATCAGAGAGTCTTCAAAGACTTCCTGTCCGAGAAGCTGCCTCGCCTCATGGCTCATTTTGAGCAGTATCAGATTGATGTGTCACTCATCACCTTCAACTGGTTTCTGGTGGCCTTTGTGGACAGCCTGGTCAGTGACATCCTCCTGCGAGTGTGGGATGCCTTCTTGTACGAGGGAACTAAGGTACAACTCTCAGTCTAGGCCTCCCTCACATGTGCACCACGTCTGTGACATGATGGCAGGGTGATGGGCAGGATGTATCAAAGGGATGTGAGGTTGAACCCCTTGTCCTATCCTGCCTGTTTGGCAGCGTGCCTTGATGTGTCTCAGTCTCCTGTGTTTGTGTATTTGTTGCCAGGAGGCAGACCTAATCTCTGATACTGTGCAGAGTATCCTTGGCCCTTTTTAGCAGGTAGTTGTGCTACCAAACAGCTCTCTGATAGGCCATGGCATCCTCTGTTCTGTGACCTGGACACAGCTAGTAGTATGACAGATACAGGGAGCATAAGATAGGCAGTTAGTATCTGAAAATTTGAGTCCTGCATTGCCCCTGTGGATAGGGAGAATTGGAGACCCCTTGTGAAAGCCCTGTGGTGTTCTTTTGTAGGTCCTGGTATTCTCTGGGGCTGTAAATTAGCTTACAGAGGGTCATTCTCCTGAAATTCACTCTGTACTTCTTTAGGCTTGCCCTAGCGCAGCCTGTTGAGAGCAGGAGTATCCCAGGGTCTAGCCTGTACTGCAGTGCTGTGTGCCCGACACCATCTTTCATGTCAGTGGGGCCTGACACCCTCAGCTGCTTAAAACTGGTCAACTCAAATACATTTCAACCCTCCAGGTCATTTTCCGCTATGCTCTTGCAATTTTTAAATACAATGAGGAGGAAATCCTGAGAATTCATGACAGCGTGGAGATCTACCAGTACCTGCGCTTTTTCACAAGAATGATCATGGATGGCAGGTAGGACTGTGAGTTGTAGACTACTTTCTATCCTGTATTTGTGCTTCCTTGCCTGTTAGGTCAGCTGAACAAGAATTGTGACTGATCTATTAAGAGAGTTACATTGAGAGGTCTATGAGACATGGATCAGTTTGTCTCTTTTTGACTTTCCCTTCCTGGCATTACTTAAAATATTTTTGGCCCAGGCAAAGGCATGCTACAACAGAGCAAGCCACAAATGCTGGCTGCTTTCACTCAGCTGTAGTTGGAGTATTTGGGTATACAGCACAACTCACAACTTTAATGGTAATGTGTTTGAGGTGAAGATTTCCATGTTCAGAAGAGCTCAGCATCAGGAATATTCCTCCCTGAGAGGCCATCAGAATTGGCATCTGATCCACTGTCTTTTGACTTGTTGCTGCACATTGGTACCTTAAAAGGTGGTGTGGTATAGGTGTGTTTAAAGTATTGCTTGGATTGGTGTGAGAAGAAATTGCTGGTGGTTCCTTTAAGCCTCTGCTGCTTGGTGACTTTTGAGCTCGGAGAGGTGAATTCTGAGGCCCTACTCTTTGCCTACCCTGGGATGCCCTTGGTGTATCTGTTACTGTGTGTTACCAGCCAGTAAATCAGTTGACCAGACCTGTGTTTTCTGTCGTAGGAAGCTGATGAACATTGCCTTCAATGACTTAAACCCCTTCCCCATGAAAGTGCTGAGGAACCGTCGGTCAATGCACAGGGAAGAGCTGGAGGCAGAGCTGTGCGAACTGGAACAGATCAAGGCAGCCTATGTAAAAGAGAGAGCAGAGCAAGGGCCTCAGGACCCGAAGGAGGTTGCTAGTGAAGAGGAAGAAGAGATTTAGCAAAAATAAAGTTGGTCATCAGTTCCCTCCCATCTTGCAGAAGGGTAGCAATTGTCTGTAAGAGATGGACCAGAGAGGGAAGTGTGGTCACAGCATGAGCTCGTCTGTCCCAGGAAGCAAGGCTGGAGTTACATGACCATCTGGGGACAAAGTCAGGCTTTGTAATGGACTGGAAGGTGTCAGAGAAGTTTTTATTCTCTTCTGTACTCCTCCCTGTTCAGCCCACCCTGTCTAGTGCAGTTCAGGATTACAGCTGAGGGTGCATAGGATATATCAGTTGTAGAGTGACAGGAATTGGCATCGTGCTAAAGATCCAACCAGGCAGGGCTTTTCTACATTTTTTCAGTGGAGGTTTGAGCAAGATCTTTATGTACATGTAAAATAACTGGAAATAATGAACTGAGAATCCTGCCTTATTGGTACCTAAAGCTTCTGAATTGGTTAGGAAGAAATCCCGCTCTTTGAAGGCATGGTGCCTTCAGTGGCTAGCCTGCCAGGAGAGTGTGTGTTTAACATTGCAGTCACTGGGTCAAGACACTGTGTCCAGATGAGTGCTGGGTCTGAGGAAGTCCTGGAAGCTGGAGAACATCACCCCATGGGATTCAGGCTTGAACATGGGAAATGGGTTGTGGGAGAGTGGAGCTGTCTCTGCAGTTTGGTTCGCATGGAAATCCTTGGGAGCACAAGATGTGTCTCCCTGTGTGTCTGGGAAATGCTGGGAGCTATCTCTCCTCTTTGTTTAGCTTTGAGCAGAGCCTTCTATGGATTGGCCTGACCCTGGCAGCACTCTGCCTTCCGCAAGTCAGTTTGCTCTGTAGAGGAACTCGCATCTCAGTGTGAAACCAACCACAGCCTGGCTTCAGGCAGGACCTAATGTTCCAGAGACTTTTACTGGGGATGACTGGATTTCTGATGGCCTCACACTTGGCCAGGATGAGTGTGTGGCCATCTCTCTTTGCCCCACAGGGTTTTCCTGTGCTGATATCCCTGCCTCTGACTCCTATTCATAATGGAGGGACAAGGTCTTTTCTGTAGGAGTTAACAATATTGAAGATGTTTTACCCGTGGCTTATGGCACTCTGGGAGTGAACCTGCAAACCACAGGGACTAGGTCACAAAAGATGACCTGATATTCTTTAGAAAAATCATTAATTTTCCCTGAAACCAGGTCTAGTACACAGAGATGCCCTGTCTGCCTTTGGGAATGGGGTCTGATAGCCTTCTCCCTTGCCTCCCAGGCTCGTAAATCCCCTAGGCTGGATGCCCTGCCTCTGCAGCTCTGTCCTCCACAGACCCAGGAGGAGTCAATGCTTTAGATAAATACAACTTCTTTTCCCTAACACAATGCCAGATCCTGCAGCCCCACTTTCCTCCTGAGTGGTGCTTTATTCCAGGTGTGCTTGCAGTGCTGGCACTGACAGCATGCTGTAATGGGGGCTTTGCTCTACGATTTTAGACTGATGTTGAACCCAAGTGGATTATGCCTCCTTTAAACATCTTGTGGTTGACAACTCAACCTTTCAAGCTGTCTGTGCTTGCAGAGGAAGGGAAAAGAGACATTCATAGCCCATAGTGTTCTCATCCTGGTGCCAGACTGGTGGAAATACCACTTCTATTCACTTGAGATGCATGGTCTGCCTCAGCTCTGCCTTGGGCACAACTGGACAAGTCAGCCAGCTTCAGTGAATTGCAGAAGACTGGGAGAGAGCTGCGGAGGCCAACCACGGAGTACGGAAGTAATCAAAGTGGAAATGAGGTTTTGGGAAGAGTGGATAGATCCCTTGCATGTCACTGAGAGCTGCACACATTGAAAGTGTGGGATAAGAAGAAAATGTTACTGAAATCTTAGAACATCTCAAAAAATGCACTTATTCCATCTACCTAAGGAAGCCTAAAAGGTTTTTCCTCACAGATGATATTGCTAATCTGATTTACTCATACTGTTACGTGCATGGGTGTGCACAAATACAGATTTTTGCTACTGCTATGGACATTATCTTTTAAATCAAGATTATGAAAATTAGAAGTTTACTTAGTATTTTATTTTTCCTAAAGCTTTCTGCAACAGCTTAAAAATCTTTCCTCCTAACGTGCCCTTATGTTTATTAAAAAAAGCATTTGAAACATGTATTATTAGACCAAACCACAGCCAGATGTATCTGTATGGTATATAATATACTTTGATCTATAATGACCTGTTAAAAAATAAACTCCACTGAAGTAGATATAAGAACCAAGCTGTTGTCCCTGATGGGGAACTCTGAAGATAATTTTTAATTGAAATCAGAAGGGAAAGGCATCTCTGAGTTTTTACAAGTTTCTTTTCTTGTGTGTCTTCAGGTCTTGGTTTTGCTACATGTTATTTGCTAAGGGCTGTTTCCTCTGGTCATATTGCTAACTAGTCACTTGTCATTCACTGGGGTCGTTCTTTACTAAAACATGGTGGATGCAGGAATACCTGCAAAGCCTGGGCAGACCTGCACCCTGCTGCCAAGCCCTCATGGGCCCTCTACTTCCTTGTGCTTTACAAACTTCAGGGGTACTGAAAAGCACTGAACTTGGGTCACAAGATGCCAGCTGGTTGGTTTGTCTAATGCAAATCCCTCAGGCCTCTGTAAGACCTGCAGTGAGTATCAGTCAGTGGCAGGGGTGCTTTGAACAGAGGTTGTCTCTGCATGAGGTGCTCAAGGATGACTTCTGCTGCCACTGCCAACTGTTGTGGCTGGGAAACAGTTTGCCCTGGTTGTGCAGCCCAGCAGCTCCTGCCTGCACTGGCACCTGTGGATAAACCAGGTGACTTTCTACCCAGCGCCTGTCTTTGCTGAGTTTTGCTGTATACATAACAGCACTTGTTAAATTAAGCTTTCTGTCTCTGCATTAATTTAAACATTGGGATACCAGCTCCAACATTAAAAAGGATGGTTTTGATTTCCACACCCACCTTCTTACTGAGAACGTGCCATTAATTTGTAGTTCACCTTGTTGCAGGACCTTGGGGCCACGTAGAGTTTGTAGGGTTTGAGAGGATAAATCAGTGGAGGGTGGCCAAATACACAGCCACTGCTGGGTCAGTAAGTCCATGAGCTGCAAACAGGTAGAGGCCATGAGGCTTCCCTTCTTCACCCCTTTTTGGGCCTTCGTGGTGTTGGGCTGGCAGGATCTATACCTCTGCTGCAGCTCAGCCCTTGCATACAAAAGCACTAGTGCTCACAGGAATGGCACTTGCTCAAAACTTGCTCATGACTAGCACAGCCAAATGCCTACAGTGGACAGGGCTGCAAGCAGCAGAAATCTTTCCCCCCCAATAACCTCAAACAAAGACATCTTCGTCCCCAGTCAGTCCTGCATGCAACCTTCTACAGCTTAAACAGGGCTGGAGCACAGCATATGAGAAAGGAAGCACTGGGCATCATCAGTGCATCAGTACCTGACCTGTCTTGTACTTCTCCATGGTGAAGATATGAGCACATGCTGCAAGTGTCCTCAGGGGTTCCAGAAGTCACCTCAGTACCTGTAGGCAAGGCAGGCCCAGAACAGCTGCTGCACAAGCAGCCATGATTCATACCCATAGCTGGATTACTTTCTGTGCTCCATCCATGGATATTGCTTCTCAACAGCTGTCTGGTGATGTATCTGTGCAAGTGCCTCAGTCTCCTGGGATGTCCCAGCCTGGCACCTGGCAGCAAGGCATGAAGATTACTCTTGGGGCAGGCTGGTTGATTCTGAAATTCTGCTCAACACCCTTGAAGAATTTGGTGGATCTACTCCTGTCAAGGGCATGATTTTCCTTCTCCAAAAGGACTTCAGGTGCCCTGAGGGGCATGACTTCACATGTGCAGTCCACTCTTCTACTAGAATTGGGGTCTCTAGTGAGAAGGTAGTCACTGGGTCAATGGTCATGATCTCCCCTTGTTGTAATCACCTTTTGGCCAAGGACACAGTTCTTGCCTCACTCTTTTGGCACTGTCAGCAGGTCTTACTGCTCGACTGATTTCAATCCCCGTTATCTTGCCTGTTGTTTCCTCAGTTGCTTTGGTTCAGAGTGATTGAGACACCCCCACTGTCTTTACCTGTCTGTTTCAGGTTGATACACAGCTCCTTGGTAAATAGTCCTTTGTCTTGAGGAGTTACAAACTGGTAACAGCATCTGAGCTATTGTTTGGGCATATTTGATATTCTGCTTGATCGCTTACGCTGATCTGCAGCATTTCACTTGTGGGAGGACACTGAGTGTCACAACCTTGTCACAGCTGCTGGCTCAGCCCCGAGCTGCCTCTGCTACCCACGACTGGTGGAACTAAAGCATAGAGATGAGCTAGCTGTCTCAGGCTTTGATGATCAGACAGGACCAGGGTGGTGTTAGCTGAGAGGGTGACCTGGCCAAGGAAATCTCCTCTGCCCTTTGATCTTGGGCATTGTTGTCTACTTGACAAGTTCCTCACCCAGCGTACCAGGGAGGTTTGTAGTGCTGCCAATATACCAGTTAACCCCAAAGTCTTGAGTGTGAGCTCTGAAGATATAAGGACCCTTGCCAGCAGTGAAGGCTCTGCAGCTTTGAGCCAGTGTCTGTCCAGCTGCCAAGGTCTGCCAGGGGCTGCCATCTAAGGCTGGCACACTAATACATCTTGCAGGGGTGTGTTCAGGATATTCAGGACCTAGTGGTTGCACTGAGGACACGGCACAGTATGCCTATCTCCTCCGAAGCTCCCGGAGCCAATGCAAGGCCTTTCTGCAGGTGATGGCAAAGTAATAGTGCTGTCAAGACGATCTTGGAGGAGGAACACGCACCCAGACCTCACCATGTGCCTCCGGCCACAGACTCGGCTGCCCTCCCTGCAACGGGGATGGTGATGGTGAATGGCGCCTCACGGCCCGCGCGGCTCCCAAGGCCGGGGTAGGGAGAGTCGCCCGCGCACCTTGCAGTGGTTGCGGAGGGGCTCTCCCCGCGGCATCACCAGCGCAAACCACCACACATCGCCCACAGCAGGCTGCGCCCGGGGGCCGGGCCCGACCGCGGACCAGCCCTGGTCAGGAATACTCTCCGGAGCCCTGCGGAGCCAGGGGC